>WJFA01001380.1:11217-21921 GCA_009870155.1 Pseudobourletiella spinata | reverse complement strand
CTAAAATGCTATGACTGGCGTAAGCAGTTTCAAAAGGCCGAGTGTTTGCAGTGTTAAAAGATTTTAATGACTGAATCCGATTAAAATTCTGATTTCGTCGGAAGACCCATTTGCTCGCCCCGACAGTCTCTGAACTGCACTTGGTTGGGGAGGCAAGTTTTAAGGAATAATGATAAAACCATTAAAACAGTGGTTAAATGTCCTACTGAGGGCCGAAGCTGGAGCTCCGCGGAAGAGATTTTTACACAGTTTACCGAGAAAGTGAGTTAGTTTTGCGTCATATGATTGCATAACTAGTTATCAATGAAATGAAATGTAAAGCATATCAAATAATTCTTGTTCTAGGAAAGGATGGGAGAGTGCAATCGGCTTAGAAGTTCATGCACAAATTGATTCTAATACAAAGATATTCTCTACTGCCCCGGTTTCTTACGGAGCTCCGGTCAATACTCAGGTCGCTCTATTCGATGCTGCTATACCTGGAACATTGCCGGTATATTAGTATAATTGCTACTTATGTTCCTGATTCCACGTGAAGTTAATGGTCTTCAAATGAAATGACTACTTTTCACTGCTAGATTCTAAACAAAGTAAGCGTTGAGGCTGCTGTTCTGACTTCACTGGCCTTATCTTGTCATGTGAATAAGATTTCAACTTTCGATCGAAAGCATTACTTTTATGCTGACCTGCCGGTGAGTTGAAATATTTTTTTGTCCAGTCCGTTGTAAAGATTTGCCGTGAAGTGTTTCTAATGCACCAGTAGTGTCTTTCAAGGCTGGATACCAGATCACTCAACAGAGGCATCCAATCGCAACGAACGGAATTTTAGACTTTATTGTTTACAGCCCGAGTGTGCACAAGGTCCCGTATATGAGATCATGCAAGATTCGGCAATTACAGTTAGAGCATGATAGCGGGAAGTCCTTGCACGATGAAGAAGCTCAGAGGTGTGTAGAAGCATTCTATTTTCATCGCAAGTTACTATGAATTGAGCTGAATTTGAAGCATGCTATTTAATTCTAATCATTTTATGACAGGAGCCTCATAGACTTGAACCGAGCCGGAATCGCACTTATGGAAATAGTATTTGAACCTGACCTGAAAGATGGGGAGGAAGCTGCTGCTTTGGTCAAGGAGTTAATTCTTATCTTGCAGAGACTTCAAACTTGCAATTGCAGGATGGAAGGCAAGTGATTTAATTGTCTGAAAACTTCGAATGTTGGGATATATGTGGAATTTTAATGTTTCAGAGGGTTCGCTCCGCGTGGATGCCAACATATCAGTAAATAGAGTTGGAGAGTCTATTGGTGTTCGGACTGAAGTAAAAAATCTAGGAAGTATTCGATCCGTGGTGAATTCTATCGAGTATGAAGTCAAACGTCAAATTGAAATACTGGAAGCGGGTGGAGAAATCGTCAATGAGACGCGCTCCTTTGATGCTGAACAAAAAATAACCGTATCGATGAGAGACAAGGAAATGAAGCAGGTGTGTTATTTGAAATGGAACGATGTTGTACGTCAATGTGGGCGCAATCTCAAGTGTGTTGAAATAGGACTACAGATTTATGCCTGAACCAAACCTGCCTCCTATAAGACTGTCCTATGATCCTTTGGAGTCCAATCAATCACTTGTCAACGTCGCCAATGTCCGCAAACGGTTAGTGGAACTTCCAGAGGTTACAAGGAAGAGATTGGTTCGTAAATATGGAATAAGATTACCAACTGCGATTAATTTAGTCGTAAGCTCAAATATAATTAATTGCATGATACGGTTATCATCACTCATTTTCATGCCCTACGGTCAAAGCTTTTATGCTTTGTTGCAGAATAATCCCAGTATGCTTACATATTTTCATGCTGTGATGGAATCAAAAGCCGATGAAAGTGCATCCAAGGTTTGCAACATCTTGTTAGGACCCCTCCAAGAATTATTGAACAAAGAAAATATCGAATGGGAACAATGGTATGTCTAATTGCAGCATGTTCATGTCGGGCGTAGTTTTCATTAAATGTCTGTGTCCTATTCGGCAGCCGTATCAAGCCAACGGACGTCGCACATATTGTATCTTGTATCGAAAATAATGTGCTAAACAGTCAGAAAGCTGAGGAAGTTCTGAAGAAGTTGATGGCCCTTGACGAACGACCCGCAGAGCAGGTGATATTTTCCGCTTCAGTACCCTTTGAAAATTATACCTGCCTGCAGATTTTAAAATCTGAACATTTTTTTCACAGATCATTTACGAAGAAAATATGATGCAAATCACTGACGATGCAGCGATTGAAGCAATCTGCATTGAGGTTATAAAGGATAATCCGAAGTTAGTCAAAGGATACAGAGAAAAGGATGAAGCAAAATTCTTGAAAAAAATTTTAGCCACTCTGAACTCCGTTGGGCAAGGAAAGTTGAACATGAAGAAAGCTTCTGAAATTATGAAAAGTTTATTGAAAAATATCTGAACAGCGTTTACATCTCGGGTGTCATCATTATTTTTGTATTTCGAGGTGTATTTAGTACAGTAAACTTTTTTTACAATAGTGAAACGGCCCCTACTGGTCATTCTACTGCGTGACTCTGCATAACAACAGTGTCACAAAATCATGCCTTGAAGCTATAATACAATTTAATGTGTCTCTCCCCATGGAATTTTTCCATGGACTTGAATTTTTCGTACATAATAATATTTAATAAAATCTATCTAAAGTAGTGCCGTTTCACGATAAAGTACCCAAGCATGCCTTAAATTTGCCTAGTAGTAATTTCATATTCCATGGAACCCACCTAAGTTAATCAAATTGTGATGCAAATTGGGGTCCGAGAATAGTTTGAATTGCTTCGATCATTTTCTGACGTTTAGCCAATGTCCCTTGCAGCTGTTCCACTTCATTTTCTTTCAACTTAATATCGTCTTCTAGTTTAATATTCTTGTTCTGGCAGGTATCCAGTTGCTAAAATCAATGTTAATAGGATTAGTATGATGACATTCCCTACATTCCTTCCAAACCACGGTCTTACCTGTTGAAGATTTTGGATTTTCTTGTTGAGAGATTTAATATCTGCCTTTGCCGCTGTAAGTTGTCCCTCATAAACCGTCCCCTTTTCTTTGAGCCCTGTAAAAAAATTTTTAATGTACTGAAACAACACATCTTCCAGAGAATAATCAAACAATTACGAGCCGAAAAGATGGCTCACGCGTGCAACTGAGGGTTAAGTCCCCGGTAATAGCTTAAACTGAGGAGCATTTATAAAACAGATAACAACATGAACTTATTGAACTCACCAGCAACCTGGGCCGACAATTTGTCGATTTCAGCCTCTAACTCCTTGATTTTGGTTTTCATTATTGCATTCGCGTCTCCTAACTCAGTAGCTTCCCTTTTCCATACTTCTACTTCCTAAAAACAAGGATACCAAAAATACGAGATTCAGTAATGGACAAGAACATATGGTTTATTAAATTGTTATTACCTGTTCAAGTTCTTGCGCTTTCGCTTCCGCTTTCTTAGCTGTTTCTTCGTAACGGTCTTGCAGTGTACTAACCTCGATTTCCCGTTGCTCATTTGCAGCTATGTGACGAGAAATAAAGTTTGACTGCTTGTCTAACTGTAATATGAAGCAAAGGCATTAATCAAAATGCCAAATTAGAAAGAGTGATAGTCATCGAGTCTGTCACATTTGGAACCAACCGCAGAATGAAGATAAAATATGGTGTTATTTAGTTGTGAGATATGAGCATTTAAGGTGGTAATCTCTTGCTGATGCACCTCTCTCCTTATCTGACACCAAGCAAGCATGTCCGATGTGGATGAATTCGACGCCTGTAACAAATTTAGTTTTTTTTGAAATATCGCCTCGTTTTGTAAACCAGTCATTGTAAAATAAATAGGCACAAACGCTAATGAATCTGACGTAATTACCTTCTGGCGGTCAGCTACAAAATCTGTCATGTCAATTTCCCAATCATCCACGTTACTTTCCGAATTGGAATCTGCCTGAGCTTGAGGCGCGGTCAGGACGACTTCCTGTGATTGTTTCAGACTCCTTGCGACGAGATTTTGGCTAGCAACGTAAAATAAGATTCATACTCATCATCTTATTCAGATGAAAATACGATTCTTTCCAAGTGAACACTTGCCTTTTCGGTCCGATCGCACTGATGACAAGCAAAGCTTTAGAGATGTCTTGCTCATGCCCATTTCGTATACAATTAGAAATGTGATTCAAAATTGCAGGATTCGACACATATACTGCGATGTCATCAGGACGAAGAAACTGTCGAATTACATTGAGGAGTTCAACAGCAAAGACGGACAGCTTAAATCTCAACCTCTGCTCCAAGCTGCTTCCAGATGTTTTGCTGAAAAGGGCTGAAATTACTGTAGATGAGAGCTTTTGCTTCACCGAATCTTTCACTTGTGGGTCGATTATTAGCAGTGAAAACTGTTGTGCAAAATAATAAGTAAGAAACAAACTCAGCCACGCCTCTTTATCAAAAAAGACATTACCAGCCTCAAGCTGACGGTATACATCTCCAACGTCAATCCAACAAGCGTAGTATCTGAATCAATCTTTAGAGACTTTACGACGTCTTTAAAGAGGGAGATAAACTCTGAAAGTTTTTCTTTCGCTACTTCCTTGTTCGGGAAAATTAACTCACTCACTCGGAGCATTACTTTGTAAGCCAACAATTGTAACCTTGGTTTAGAACTGGACGTGAGAATACGACGGGCAGTTTCAGCAGCAGCCTAAAATAATAGAACGCGATGACAATTTTTTTCACACGACAATACCATAGTTAGACTTTGACGTAATTTACATAGTCCTTAAATCACTTTTTGACTTACAGTACAGTTCCGCAGGAGGCTAGGTTCGACCGAAGAGTAAGTGTATGGAATCATACACGTCATAACGGTTAGTAAGATGGACTCCTTTATCTCGTCCTCAAGTTTGTCTCGATTCTCAATTACGAACTTATGCAGAGATTCTTGAAACTGAGTAACAAGTTCAAGCAATTTGTACTTCGACGAAGCCATGCTCTCAGGTTCTTCTGCGTCATGCTTTGTAGCTTTAATAGTGTCATCCTCCCAAACAGACTTCATTTTCATGCATGCACTCTCGACAATCTGCCGCACAGCTGATGTAATCTTCACGAAACTCTCCACCTGCCAATGTTCTTTGATAGCCGCATTGAGACTCACTTCAGCAGTTAAATAGCCGCTGCAAAAATTTTTTGAAGGAATGTAGATTTCCGTGAGGTAATTTAAATGCGAGATCAGAGCGAGAATATAGTCATCCTTCGAGGTCAGGGCTTTAGCTTTAAGACTCTTCCAAACGGCCTTATAATTTCGACTCCCACGAAGAATGAGAACGCAGCTATGATTTCTACTGCAAACGTTGATTAAAAATTGAAGATTAACGTCCAATTGCTTGTCTCCATTAGCTAGAATCCTTTCCAAGATGCAATTGATCATGTCAACCAAGTACGGCGCCTTCCAAGGTACAACCAAGTCCCTCGAGATAACTACGACGACGTTCATGAGATTTAAGCGTTCCGTGTCAGTCAGGTCCATTTTGAGGAAGAGTGAAAGATATTTCAAAAGTCCAAGGTCATCTCTCAATACTGCTCGGACATCTTCAAACTCTCCAATTTGACTCAGGAACGGATAAAGTACTTTGCAAAGTTCTTTAGACTGGGCGAACTCCACTTTGTCTCTTTGAATTCCAACCAATCGTGCCAGTTGACTGACCAAATGATGAATGTTTGGATCATCACCGATTCCATTCATCCGGTACATGTGATCTTTAATTGTCTAAACGTAAAATATTACAATATTAATCATAATTTAAATTTAATCTTAATATCTATTAACCTTAATTTAACTAACTAATAATTTTAAAAAATTACTTTAAGACTTCTTACTTTCATTTCTGCCTGAGCTTCAGTTAAGACATTTTTGTTTGGCGAGACCTTGACTTTCTCAAGTAGCTGCAAGAGTTTTGTCACTCCCAGTTCAGTGTCTCGAAGCATTGTGAACTAAAAGCAGAAAAATGACACAGATGTTTGCGAATAAAATTAGGATTTAATAATGCTAAAATGTAGTACTTTCACGACCGATCAAATGGATTTTATGGTCACTGGTTCTGAGATTTAAACTTTCAGCACGAGCGATACACTTGCACTTGTCTAAAACTTTTTCGTGTGCAAAACTTACAACCATTGTATGCGTCAAATTACATTTTGACGCATACAATGGCTGTGAACAGTTATTGAGATTACAAGCGATTACCTTACCTTTGCATGCAAGATAGTCTTTTGTCAGCGATTATTAAATGTTTTACCGAACCACCTTAAAACTTCCACTGCAGTCCCTTGAACAACGGACAAGAATTCCATACAACCTTCACACCACAGCACTGAATATAAAGATTGACCGTTGCGAGTTCGCCTCTCAACTCGAACTCCAACCAACAGTCGGGGTTCAAAAGCTTGCACTCTGTATATATATACAAATACAAATGTAGCCCGCCATCAGCCGACAGAACTTCGCGCCTGTTTGCGGGCTATAGGATAAGTCTGGAACTCAATGACTCTTCAATAATATAAACAAGTCATAGAGCGTACACCCTACCGACAAAAACTCCTGTTCGACAGAAAATTTTCCTTTGTCAGTTTAACTCGTACCTCTACATTCTTCCGCAAGATGCTGTTAGAATCTCAAAGTGTCCAGGCCGGAACCCCTTGCATGCTCCGACGAAGTGAAGAAATAGAAACTGGTAATCCTGGAAACATGGTCAAGTTCAAGTCATCTTTCACTGGACACGGCTCAAAATTCGTAGCTAGTATGAGACGCGGAATATTACTCTTCCTGGTCACAACTGAAGAATGGTTATCGCTTTGGGATGTTGGTAAAAACAAACTGAAATTTTTGAATTACAGTTAAACTGATGAGGTATGGAAATAAGCGTGGAATGTGAGGAATTTGATTCGCATTCCATTGTCGCCGAAGTTTAGTTTTAGTTGGTTTTAGATCCATAATATCTCATCATTAAAAGTATGATTCACCGTGTATCCTATTATAATGCAAACGTAATGCATTTACCTTCCGTTTACAGTTACAGCATACAATGTAAGGCGTGTTCCCACACCCTCGAAGGGCTAATGAACAAATGTGTGAGCTTTAAGGCTTTAACCTAGTTCGTAATTTTGCGTCACTGTAAAGTGTATTCCCGTATACCTCATCATCGTCTATACGAAAGCAATCACATATTTGAGTTAATGGAGAGAAAATATACAGTGAGCACACTAGACTCTTCCGTACCTCATGCAATGTGTCGAAGCAAGCTATCCAAAATCTGCTGTGGTCCACAACAGATTTTAGCCTGTGGACAGGCATGTGGAATATCAGGGATGAACGTGTCCGAAGCCTTAATACGATCGTTTAAATTTTTACTGTTCAATAGCTTAAGCAGCATAACGTCTAGACATGTGCGAAATGCTCTGTCCGCAAAATCGTGACACATAAGATTCTGTCACACAGTGGTTTCATTTTACAACCGTATTCCAGCGCATGGGAGCTTTCTGATTCAGACACCGTTATAGACAAGCTGTATGTATATTTTAAGTATTTGGAGACCATATAAGAAATTAAAGTTAATTCGAATTTGAAACGCGGCTTTCACAGTTTCCACGAGTTGAGCAGGTAATCTACGAGATGCAGTGTGGGGTGCGAGTTTAAAGAGCGCTGCGGCAGCGTCCATCGCCTTAGTTACAATTAAATAATGACTGCGCCGTCAACCCACATGAAAACGGACTGGATACCGCCTACAGTAATAATAGCTAAGACTTAGCTCCAGCTCGTGAAATGACCGAGCACTTTGGGATTGATTGAGTAGTATATAAGGTAGCATTATATGTTCCATCTCCATCAAGAATCCACGACCGCCTCCGCAAGTACGACTTTATGGACAAGTTTGTCTGAGAGCTCATAGAATTGTTGCGGCGAGTGGTTTAAATTAAATTGGTTGGATTTCCTGATCTCTATCAGACGATTCTCCTCTCATTTCCACTTAACGACTGATGGACTCTTCGGAGAGTGGCATCACCTGAAAGGCGAGGTGCAGCCAAGTGTTATTGTGGTATTCGTGTCGTTGAGGCTTTTACGTCAACTATAAAGTCTGTATCAACGAAAGTTATCTGAAAGACTGAACTAGAACATCAGCGAAAACAAGTGTTTGTACTTAAGCGGATAACTTCAAGCACCATCCTGAGAGGGAAGGTCGTAAAATTTGCATCAATCAATGGTTCCCATTTCAAGGAAAATTGAAATTACGACTGGCACTTTATACCTGACAAATAAGAATAGCGCCATCGGTCCAATTTCTTCCTGATTCCAATAAGAGCACCTCCTCACCCCTCCTGTAGGGGAAAGGGCAACCGCAGGTTTGGAAGTCTGCATGCGCTAGACGGGTTTTACGCTGCATAACCGATCTGGCTCCTGTTCTAGTGCAAAATGTGAAGATGAGCTCTTGTGTGCAGTGGCAGTCACTTTGAATTCCGGAATGTGGAATGCACCGTGGCTTGGCTGAATATACAGAAAAGACCAATCGGGAATTATTTATGTATTGTATGACTTCACCATGCTTTCTCCGCTTGGACGGTTCTCGTTCCCACACTCCCGCACTCTCTCCCTTTTTAGTTTTACCCTTATAGGTATATAAATATATGTATACACATGTATGCAGCACAAACCAGAAGTTGGTGAGAGAGGCGAGCACTGAAAATTTCATTGGCAAATCATTTTCATGTCAGATTGATCTGTGTGATTGAGGTGCTGGGACCTTTGGGGCTCCATCCTATATGGCTTTACCTTGTCATCACTTTTCCTCTCACAAAATTCTCAGCCGATATCTGTTGCTTTCTCCCTCTCAAGTGGGGCCACCCGTGCTCCGAGGATTCTCTCAACAGAAGCTTCTATGGCTTAATCCGCATTCCGGTACAACTTTCAGTGCTAATAGTACTTCACTGCCATCGCTACACCGCGGTCGGAATGAAGATGGATAAGCTTTGACTCTAGCCAATGTAGGTACTACTGGAGTGTTCCGCAGATGCATACATATAGGCTCTATGTACAGCACTACGAGATGGCTCTTTGCGTGAGAAAATGATGTTACTCCATGCGGTCCTTTATTGTTGCTGTTGTTGCCGGTGCCTGTGTTGTTGTTCTATCATTGTTTTTGTTTGATGCTTTTGTTCCAAGGAAAGCACAACAGAGGGTCCAGAGTAGAATTGAGCGCGAGAATGACCCTTTTTCGTCGAGCTCACTCTGACTCTCTCTCTCTCTCTCTTGTTCTGTCCCACACATTCGCGCTCGTGTGTTTGTCGATTGGAAGTGTTTTTATTGGGGTGTAGGAAGATGGGGAATTGCTGGTGGGGAGGGAGCAATTCTTTCGGTGAAATAGCCAATTTGAGATGTAATACGTTGAAATATTCAGAGAAGGAGATATTGTTGGTATTGGAAAAAATATAGAGGAGCCATTTATGCCCGTGTAAAAATGACTTTGGTGTAATGTTCATCAATTTGAATGGGTTCTCAGGTCCTGATATTGCTCTGGGTGTCCCTTCTGGGACCAAATTATCACTAGATCCAACATTCGACGACTCCTCTACTTCCTTTCTCTCGTACGATCGCTCCCGCGCCACCTCCATACAAGCTCAAAATCATCCAAATAGACGTCATCCAATAAAGCAACGTGCTTCTCCCAACCCCCTCCCCTCCCAACTCCCCTCATGCCGCTTGCATTCCCGCCGGTCGTAGTAATGGTGCGGAACCGGCCCTTGCAAACTTGTTCGCTCCAACACTACTATTATGGTACTACAGTGCTATAGCCTCAAGCTAACTGCAGAGTCTGTCATATACACAAAATGCATACTATGTGTCCCTCGCTGCTCACTTTTAGCCTTTTTTGCTCGTCTAATTTCTCGCCGTGTTACAGGGACTACTATGCCCATGATGCTGTCCCCCCTCTTTCAGCTCCTGGCCCTGGCCTCGGATAAAAAACTGTTTTTATTTTCCTTCACACCACCGGTCCTTTGGTCTCTCTTCCGGAACGTTAAGCCTCTATTGAAAAGTTCTAAGCTTTTGAAGAGACAATCTATGTATCAATCATCTCCCATTATTCATTCATCAACATTGAAGGCACTTGTCTTTCCTCCGCCTCAATCTGGTCATAACTGATGACGACTTGTTTGCGACTGCGTCCGTAGTCCGTGAGTTTGCTCCAGTGCAAGCCACAATGACACTACGAAACTTTGTGTCCATTTGTAAAACACGCATCATGCTCTGACCTCATTTTATTTCTTTGCCATTTCTTGAAGTAATAAAAAGGTACTTTTCTCCAAGAATTTCAAAAGATTCGTCCTCTTATGTCATGTACTATCCGTTCTTCGTAAATACGAGCCAATGAATGTAGAAAAATCTTTCCCGCGCTTGAAGCCTTCCATTTGACGTACCCCTCAAGCTATGCAGGATGAAATCTATTCGACTATGATTTAATCAAACTAAATATATGATATATTAAGTAAATGGCTTATGCATATATATATATATATATAGTGTAAACACGTAGCTCTCCTTTACGTATAACAGATGTGGGCAAGCTTCTCCAGAGAAAATATAAATTGTCATAAGTCTCCTGTTGTAGGGGGG
>WJFA01001380.1:0-11197 GCA_009870155.1 Pseudobourletiella spinata | reverse complement strand
GAGAGAATTTACATTTACACGGGTCGAGAGTCCTAGTATACTTCAGTATTTACTGCATATACAAGGTTAGAAGGTGGTCACCACCTAGTTTACCCTCCGCCTCTGTGTCTGTGATCATTCTACTATATATATCATTTGACTTTCACCTTCGTGGGGTGGAGTGAGACTGAAATCGTCCTACAGGATTAACATGTTTCTAAGTACATAATTTCATAATAATTACATAAAATAAAGAGTACATAATTTCCGTTTGGTGGTTAAATGGTCCCATCGCTATTAGTACACATTTTGCTCCTCTTGAACTTGGGTGGTGAAAAATCCTTCTCCACTATTTCTAACATTAAAATAGTTCATGCAAAGGAAACGACCTCTTACCTTTGAACATTCTTGTACATCAGAAATGAGTTCAAAAGTATTCGCTTGTTCATTCTTTCAAAAAATATTAACAAACAAAACGCATGCACAAATTTGGTTTATTTTCCTGCATGACATTGCAAAAAATGAACCATATTTTGGTAAGTTGTCCCACGGCTTTTTTCGTCCTTCTAAAGTCCCTCGTCTATGACATTCTGTAAATAAGCTTAATCTGAATGAAATTCATAGATCTTTTCGACCATAACTAGGTTAGAAAATTGACAGTCTAGTTCTCAAACACAGTTATCTTGTCAGGACCTAAACCTCTTTATAAATTTACGAGATCGCATCCTTAAGTACTGATTGCAAGTAGTAAAATATAAAGGAGTTAAATTAGAAAGCATTAGCAAATTTTAAAATCGAATATCCACTAATTCAAGTTAAGCAGTCAATAAGTCCAAGTAGAACTACCAAGATCACATGAATAATACTATATGTTGGCCGTGAGAAATTGACTTGCTAGAAATTTATTGGTCTTTCTAAAGTAAATGTGAAGTGCGAATCTGTATTAAATCAACACAGAGTCTCATTTCATCGATACTATCGATGTGTGGTGTTGATGAGAGGTATAAATCATGTGTGCAATCACGCAATCAGCAATCATTATTATTGTGACAAACTCATGGTCCTCGTCCTCTGGACACATATTCACCTGCTGCCATCTTGCATAGTTCCAAAAGGTTACAAGAAAATGAAATCGATCACTGTAGTGCAATGTGTAGCAATATTGATGCACTAACACCATTTTTAAATTAATTTTCAAAACTTAATACAGTATTTATACAGAATAGCATCAATATAAACAAAATTTTTAAACTATGGATCGATTTTTTAGCCAAGGCTACATCCTACATGCATCTCAGCGGGAAATATTTAAAAATCCCAAAAAATCGAGCCAAAGCATAGTCAATTATAGGCATCCCCCTGTTCTCCATAATGACATCACTACTATCTAAAAGAGCAGAGTGTAAAGTGTAATCACCCGAACATATTTTTGTGCATATTAAAATGCATTATTTTCATGTTTCGGCAATGCCAGTATTTAATATATTTTATAAAAGTCGATTTACTGGCTTTGTCCTACTGTCATAATAATTGGAGAGCACCGGTATTTGCTTGGCGTTTTCTATATCAGAGGACTTTGTAAATTGTGATAAGATGACACAAAGATTCGTCTGGGCCAACAAAGCTATTGTAAAGGAATGGAAGAGGTGGAGAACGGGGAAAATTTGGAAAGAACGGTATAGAGGCTTGGACTGCACTGAGCTCCCCTGCAGCAGTGAGCGTGAGTACAAGTGTGTATGTGTGTGGGTGCAGGCGGAGCAGTAGGGGATGTAGTAATTGTAGTCGATGTAGTTAGGAAGTGCACTCACGAGTCAGCCCATGGTTTTCCTCTCTTTCTTCTCCAAAACTCCTGCCCCGAACTCCGCCTCGTGAATTATTAATGGGCAGATCCGCTCTGGAGAAAAACCCGGGAATGGAGTCAGAAGAACCATCCTGCCTCCCTCCCGAATCCCTATTCTCCCACTCACCATCCATGAAATGTCAACCAGGAGTGAGAAAAACTACGAATGATTCTTTCCCTCGCGCGCGCTCTCTCTCTCTCACTCACCCTCCCTCCACTCGCTCTTCGCTCTTTCTCCGCTCTTCCTCTAGAACCACCAATAGTATCCAATACGATCCATCCGTTGGTCCACCTTGAAGCTATTAACAACCGCAACGGTTTCTCCCTTGAATCTCCAATCAACAGGACCCGCCACAGGATTCATATGTTCCCCATGCCGGTTAGGGTGCAAGAGACACTTTGATCCCGTCTCCCTCCTCAGGGTCGTCTCTCTTTGTCCATTTTTTCTTGTCCCCCGGATTTAATGTCTGAGAAAATGGTCTGGATTTGATACCGCAGCTTAGAAGTGTACAAGTTGGCCGACACTCGAAGATTTGCGGCTCAAGCTCAAGTTGGCTGAACATGAAAAACTCAATTTGGCCGAAACCCGAAAATTATTTTTTCGGAATTCGAAAATTTTATGCTCAAGTTCGCCGATCTACGGAATTTTCGGCTCACATTCACGATATTCGAAACTCAATTTGGCCGAAAATCCGAAAGTGTTGTTCAACTTGGCCGGAATTTTCGAAAATGTTCGGTTCAAGGTAGCCGGCAGTGATGTTAATGAAGTTTTCTTGAACAAAGTGCACATCAATGCATCAAAAAATGTGAAAGAAAAGCATATGATCACAAACAATTCAAAAACACTTCTACTACAGCATAGTTTGAAATTTTGAAACAAAGGTTAGTTCCTTGACGTGGACAAATTTACTGTAGTGATGCAGCCTTAACCGCGATAACAATGAATGCGTAGAAAAGTATGGAGCATCGAAATGCTTATGAATTTAAAGATGCCGTAACTTTACATAAAACCATATAATACGGTTAACATGAATTGTAAGTCATGACAGGGCTGTATTAAATCCGCATATTTGGTAACGCATTCAAAACAAGAACTAGCGTAAGTAGGTGGACATCGCAAAAATGTTTGAATCACAAACTGTTTAAAGGTGGCGTTTGGAATCTATTCAGCGGCCTATTTACTTTAATGCTTTAAGCGTAAAGACCAGCGTGTGACCTTACGTTATTATTTCACGGAAGATACACGGCGGTTTCCTTCAACCACTGACGCTCTAAAATTCATTTCAATGGACAACGGATAGTTTTCTTTCGTTAACTAATATTTTGAACATTTATTTTTTTACGCGCAGCGACAAAAGATTGGACCAAGATTCAGCTTCAACGATTACAGGTGCCAAATTCAGAGCTCATTTCGAGAACCCAATGAATATAATGTATCCTACGGCTTAGAGATGAGAACAGTTCAGGTGATGGCTCACTAGTTCTTACATTACTTTACACTACTACCGATGATTCGGATTAAGATCCTTCAACTGCTGCAAGAACCACGTCAGTTGTGGCCGACGCCTTTACCTTCGTCCCTGGATTGCTGGAATCCTTTCCATTTGCTGTCCCGACAACTGTTCGATTTGCGATCTCCTCCATTTTAATCAATCCGTCATTGGAGAAGGTTGAAATAACTGTAAAAAAGTTCTATTCTATATTTCTGCATTCTCTTCGGGCAGGGCTCATGATCAACAAAACCTGTCTTTCACACTTTCTGAAAATTTCATGATGTTCTGAGGCAAAAATTGTGAGGACAGATTTTGACCCCATCGGGCACTATGTGGATTAATCAAAAATCACTCGAAATCCAAAACTGCAAAATCCTTATGGGATTTAACACGGGATTTTTCAGTTTGCACGTGTCCTCCCCTTTGCATAGTTAGTTTCCGCACCTACTGCTTTGCAGGAGGTCATCTTAATGGATAAGCTCTGCGCTCCATAGGGTGTCGGCGCTGTGCGCCATTGGCATGTGGGAAGTGTCCCTTGTTAGTAAACGTCATGAACATGGACGCCCCGGTCATCTTCGCCTTGGTCCATATTAGTTTGAAGTCGCTCTACATCAACAGTCATGCTAGAGGTACACTTAATTTCAAAAATCGGCAAAATTTGACAAAAATCTAGCAGACTGATTTAAATAATGAACCTCATAATTAACTAAAATAAACCTGACAAAAGGATATAGTGAACATCCAGTCACTATAAGACCTTAGGGAGGTTTCATTTACTATGAAAACTTTTCCCAGAATTTCTGACCCACCCACCTCCAATTAGTTCACATGTTAACTAATGGGCGTAAGTTAGACCGTTAACATTTCCCCTATCCACCCACCCATCTTTCTTTTGACGTAATATACGAATGCTTCCACAGCTTACTGCCTCCGCCACCCTCCATTTTCCGCACCTTTCCCACTGCACCCGGAGGTTTCCAAAAAAAAGCACCGAACTGCCAACACAGACGCGTGAGGTAGTGCACAATCAAATAATCGACGGCAGTCACCCGTTCGATCCCCAGTAAAGACGCAGCTTTTTCACCAATGTCCGATTCCCACATACCTCCTACCTACGAACTCATCCGAGACGTACACTATGCACACCCACAAAATAGAAAAAGAACTCACTTATGCTCCCGTATCCGTGAGTACAAGCCCCGAGACAAAGGAAACAGCATTTATCAACAGACAACAAACCTATCTCCTAAACCTGCCTACTGCAGTTTAATAAAACTACAGTTAAATAACTTGCGGGACTTATAGTTGCAGTGAAGGTATGAAGTCAGTGGACGTAAATGCCTAAGTAATACACTGGTGTGTAAATGCACGTTTCAATTTCCTTAGGCACCGCTTGTCACATACTTACGAAACTGCTAAGTGGCTGGCCAAAACACCCAATGCAGACAATTTGATACTTATTTGGGTACTTCGGGCAGAAACTTATTTCCAGCAATTATAAACTTGTTATTGAAACTTATTTCCAACAATACCTTAATTATGAATCACGTTCATGAATTGCACTTTTTTAAATCTTACATTGTTTGAACAATCATTTTTTGATGATCAAAGGGGAGCCCATGGTGAGTCTGCCCTGTTTTCTACGTCGAGCTATTCCTTAACCAAATTTGGGTTTGTGCACCATGGCGTTGGTTTGCGATCCCCGTCCCCAATATAATATATTATCCTTAACCGAGTAAGCATAAATTCCGAGCCGTGATTCAGAAGCTTTTTTAATTAAAACTCCTATGGTCTCACGGCGAACCGTGCCTCACTAACGAACCACCGCTCGAGTAAATTTTGCTGCAGAATTGAGACTTAAATTCTATGGAACGTATACTTATTTTAAGTACCGCAATGTACTTTATGAGAACACTATTCGTGTCTATCTGTCTGTCTGTAGTTGCTAGAATTTGTGCGCCTGATTACTCAGGAACCCGTCAACGTTTTTAAGTTCCGTTTTCAAACTGGTTTCTAGAGATATATTGTACCGTATGTATTGTATGCTTTCGGAGATGAGACCTGTAGGTCATCACGGTGATAGAGGTAACATAACAAGGCCACATGCTATTTGATTACCCTCAGCATTATGTGAGGTGTGGTTAAGAAGCTACTGGCCTGCACTTGGCAAAAAAATACTTAAAAGGCCCTGTGACCAACAGGTCAAAGGTTATGACCTATATCAGTAATTACACTTACACCATTTCTGAAAATTCAACTTATTACTTCTTCACACAGAAAATACTACGCAGACATTGTAGATGCGCTTTTTGATACGCCATTATCATGGTTTATTACACTTTTACTTTGGATTAAACACTTTTATTGCCGGTGAACTTTCGCTAACACTAGCCGGTTACTGTCCTAAAATTTCTAGAGGAAGAGCTTGGAGAACACTCCTTAGCTTTCATCAAGTAGAACTACTTGAAAGTATGCAAATTTCGACATATGGAAATTACTTCTTGTGCCCTTCGTGTGCAAACATCAGCAGCAGTCAAACCAGAATGAACATTTCACATTTAAATTTCACGTTTATATGAATGAAACCCAGAATTTCTACAGTAAAAAACCAATGCTCTTTTGTGCGTATTTTAGGAACACTTCCTAATTTTAAAAAAAATAATTTAATTATGTTCTGTCTCAAATTTTTGCTGATTTCAACGAAATCATTCATAATATGATGAAAATTTTGTAGACACCAAAGCTAACCAATTATATATAATGTATTCCAGAGAGCTTAACATAGTCTCATTAGCAAAGGGGTGCTTGGATGACGTTTTTCAGACTGACTGTCAAGTCTGTATCTGATCCAAGCCCACAATAAGTAGGTATTACGAGCCGTCACTGTCAAGAAAATTTCATTGCCATCACTGTCGGCTAACTTGAACAGAAAATTTCGGGACATTCCGGCCAAGGCCAAGTTGAACAACACCTTCGGATTTTCGGCCAATTTGAGTTTCCAAGATCTTGAATGTGAGCCGAAAAAGCCGTAGGTTGGCGAGCTTGAGCATAAAATTTGGTTGGCCAAATTAAATGTAATTTCCAGGTTTCGGCCAAATTGAGTTTTTCATGTTCAGCTAACTTGAACTTGAGCCGAAAATCTTCGGGTGTCGGCCAACTTGTATCCATCCACAGCTTACGGTTATAAATGGAATAGCCCGGCTTCGAGACCGGAATGGACATTATAATATGATTGTACTCCTACGGCTTGGTTCCAAATGTCCCCTGTATCAGTTTTCCCTCTATAATGCGCAGGAAAAGGACAGTGCGAAGGAGACCTCCCCACACTCTTACTGACTCAGGAGGACGTACATATCGTTTTCCATGGAGAAAGGGGCGTGAGGATAAATTGGACAAAATGGATTGCATAAGATCTTCCAGGGGATGTTGATGGAAGATTCGGATGTATTTTTATCTGATTATCAAAGAGACGTGATCAATGAGGCCAAGTTAGGGTTCTGTAAGTACATAAGCGTGTCTCGCCTCACACATAGCTCCCCTCGAGCATGCATCACAGAAACAATCATCGTCCTTCGTCCGCACGGAAGTCTGTGAGCTTGTGTGCTTGAGTAAGTTGGCCTCGGTGGCTTAGTGGCTTATTTTATGGGTGGAATATTTTTTGCGGGAAAATTTGGAAGGTCAACGTTATTACTGGGGTAAGACGTAGGCACAGATTGCACGGGTATGTCCATTGGCGTGGCTCGGTGGGCTGCGTTGTGGTGGTGGCGGCGTAGACGCAGTATGACACAGTTCAGGGGGGATGTGATAAGGACTGCCCACTGCCACTTCTCCGGCTCTTTCTTACTTGAAAGCCGGAACCGAGACGTCCGGATGGAAAAATAAACTGTGTTCATTTGATGCGGAATTGGACCAGGAGGATGATGGAGGCTGTGGGAGGGTGAGCTAATGCACATGCCGTTGTTCCTACTGCTGGTGCTGGTGCTACTACGGCTGTTGTTGCCGCTGTTATAGAGAAGGGACATGGTAGTTTTCCTGGTCGTGGTCGGTACGGTAGCCGTTAGCCACCAACCAACTCGTTCACTTCGAAATCATTACTTATTCATGTTTTCCTCTCTTCCCTCATTTACTTGCTCCTCATCCAACTCCATAGAGTCATTCGGATCTTTTCTCTTGCGCTTCAGTAAGTCTCACACGCCAGCTGCCAACTCTTTTTTCTCCTTATTTTACGGACCAACTTTATCATTTGGACCATTTCTCCAGCCAAGTTTTAGTCGTAGAGTACGGCGGGGAGAATGGAGGATATTACCGCAACCTACTCCTGGCCGTACTTACTCCCTCTTGATCCCTGCTGTTTCAGGACTCACGGTGGTGAGTGAACAGGAAGATAGGAAATATATAACTGTGAGCCCCAATATATTCCTGCCCTCCCATGTCGTCTAATCAACTCAGAGAGACGGCCCTTGTAGCTCTGTCTCAATCATCAAATTATTTCATTACCAGAGATGTAGACGTGGGTAGAGTATATGCACACATTTTAGAATGCGTGCACACCTTAAGGCTGCAGTGCAGTTGGCAAGTCTCCCGAAATGACTTCACTGCCAGCAGTGGCCAGAGTAGTAGTATTAGTAAGTAGTAGTAGAGAAAGTAATAGTAATAATAATCGTAATCATCATAATAAGACAACCGAGGGAAGACCGTAACCTGTCGTTGTAAAATTACGGCGGCCGTATATAGCCTCCGGTTGTCATTTCCCTGTATACGGACGAACCTTTTCCCGTGTACAGTTCTCTACTACTTCCCCCCTAAAACTTTATCATCATTCCCTCCTCGGGAGGGAACAACGTCAATTGTCAAGTTGGCTGAGAGACAAGTCAGCAGTTTTACTCACATCACAGCCGTCCAGGCCCTTTTACTGCTCTTGTTGTTGTCACAGCTCCTTGTCAACTTCTTCTCCAGGCCTACCCTCTCTCTCTCTCTCTCTCTCTCTCTCTCTATCTGTCTCAGACGTCGTCCAGGAGAGCTAAAGGGAAAGATGGAGAAAATTTCCTAATTATTCCACTCCCAAGAGCTGGTGTTCATCAATAGCTTCAGTTTGTCCTATGGGTATACAGACAGGAGGTGACCGTTTGGCAAACTGTATTGAACTGGAACTGTAATAATATATATTTTGTATAATATTTGGCCAACTGGTGCGGGATTCTGTCCAAGGAAAGGCTCCACCCTAAACACTTCCACCTCCTTGACTCCTTGCCCATGCTCACAATGGATGGATGGAACAGAACAATGGGGAGGGAAGTGAAAGGATAGATATTCGCCGCCTAGTGTGTGTAGAATATAAGGAGAGAGGAAGAGGAGGAAGGAGCAAGCGGGTTCTTATGATGGATCAAAGTGGAATCCCCCGGTCTCCGAGTCATTCTGGTGATTGACTCTCGTGAAATTTTTATTCTTGCCAGATTTTCCGAGCCAACTCCTGTCAAATCGCACGATTTCCCGCAAAATCTGATATCTAATTTAAAATTTAGTAGCCCGGTTCTTAGCCTGTCGCTCCCGGACCTTCCAGCTTGTCTCTTTTACTTCTACTTGACTCATTTCAAGTTTCCCTCGCGCGCTGACTCTATACGTGTATATGTACACGTATTTATATGTATATGTGCATCCCTCACCCTCAGTCTCCCCGACTACCCCCATCACTATCTCTGTCTTCCGCCTTACTCGACCGTACTGAGCAGGCTACAGCTGACTCGGTTTCATACTCGGAATGTTGATCACCGTGATGGAGGAGAGGAGGCTTCCTCACCTCTTCCATTATACTTGTGCTCTCCAAACTAAGTCCATCTCACATCTCACCTTGTTTAATTATTGCACGAATACATTTTCCTTTATGAGAATACACAGTGCTTTCCGGACTATACTTATCTCTGCTCCGGGATTGTAGTCGTGAAAGCACGCAAGAACGGGATGACACTTATTCTGTACCCCGGGTACGTCAGGTGTCACCTGACCTTTACAAAGGAGGCCAGCCTAAGGCGTTTGCAATTAAAACCCCACTTCCACAGCCCGCGGCCGAAGGATTGGAAATCAATAGGATTTGCTGGTGTGTTTAATGACACGAGCATGATTGGAGTTTGGCCACATAGCCAATTTCAGGGACGCCAGCGGCTTCCGCCATGATATCCCCCCACGAGATAGCATGTGTAAGGTCATGCACGGAATTTGGAAAAAGTGTGTAAAATAGACTGTACTTCTTTCACAGCAGGGAAGTCAATATGGTGGTTTATTTCATTCTTGCGCAGATTTCGCGGATCAACCTCATATAACTTGATGGAGCCAGCTCTCATCAGTACAGTAAACAGTAATATGCAACGTTTCCCACAGGCAGTAAAAAAATTATTCTCCTTCACCACCTTCACCAAAGCATTCACTCACAATGAATGTAACATGATACTGCTAAGGAAGGCCAGGCTCAACCTGGGTTGAGCCTAGTTGTGAGCATAGCCTTGAATGTATACTTGTATGGAGTAATAAATCGGCGGAGGAATAATTGAAAACACTTGTCCGTTTGATGGAATAAAGTAGCTGAAGGCCAGGATAAGTTGACGTTGCGATCTCTATGGATTGATAAGTGAAGAGCGGGATTGGTGCTTGAGAGTTATGGAGTGACGAAGGTCTGGCAGGTTCCCCCTTTGTAATACCTCTCCTCCTCCTCCTCCTCCTCCTCCTTCTCCACCTTACACACTTTTGATAATTACTCCGATATGAGTCCGGCGGAATAAAAAAATGGGAGGATGACCAGTGGATGTTTCTTATCAGATGCTTATTAAGTGAGTCTTATCCTATACTTTGTTTATTTGTGGTCTCCCCGGCCCCGGCACGAGCGTGTTCAATCCATCCAAAATGAGGGACTCCCATGTGTACTCAGGAAGTATGAAATGAACTTGGGTAATCAAATGTGCGGGGGTCCTTAACAAGCACGGAATAGACATATACGGACTCACCGACACGCACACAACACCCCCTTTGGAGGGCTGAGGAAGTTCTAATACTGGGGAATAAATTGATGCGAGAGTGAAAACTTTGGTATAATAATAATGTAACCTGTGAGTATGCACTCAACTACTGCAGGGCAGGGCAGTGTTGTGTGTACACAGCCGTAAGCCGCTTCTCTCTCAGTATGACGGCTGGGAATTCAAAACAACTTCCTCACCCCCTTTCCGTGCTACATACCTCACGCCTCACGTCGTACGAGCGGCTGAGTCTGAGAGGACCTTCCCACCGACTCTAATCACCATATACAGTAACAGAGAGACCAGTGGTGTCGCATATGTGTGCCGAGTGGGTGAATCCACAAGGAACTACCAACCCAGTGTGACACTCTCCGAGAATGAAATACCAAGGGGATGGTCGCCTTGTCTTCAGGAGAGAAAAATAATATGGGAAGGGATTGGATTGCATGTGAAATCCAATTAATTTCCTGCCCCATGCACTTTTAAATGTCACGACAGTCCTCTACTGCTCAAGTCTCCCTGATACACTTCCTATCTGCCAGGAGGACCTCGGAACAAGTGCATGCCCAATACCTTCACGCACACACATCATTCCCTGAGGCATACTGTCCCTGCTCCAGTAATCCGTACGATCCTTACCTTACGGACGTAAACTGTCCCACTCCTTTCCCCTGCAGGCCCTGCAGACTTGGGAGCTTATTGGAAGACTCGACAGCTCCAGCAAGGTATGACGGTAGTGAGTAGGAGGAAAAGTTCTTTACGAAATTCAAGAAAATATCCAATATATTTACATTATATAAACATTTCTCATAAAAATACTTGGCGATGACGACCCCCTTTCCACTCACAAGTCATAAGTGGGGGAGCAGAGCATTTAAAAC
>WJFA01001379.1:0-21923 GCA_009870155.1 Pseudobourletiella spinata | reverse complement strand
ATAAAATAAATAAAATAAATAAAATAAATAAAATAAATAAAATAATATCCATGTAAATTAAGTTAATTGAAATTTTTCATTCCAATTGAAATTTGTTGGAAATTTGATTCAAAATTAAATTTAATTTACAGGATCTCAGTTAGACTGTAAGTCTTTGCATAGACTTTTGTTTCGCTTTTAGAGTCGATTTAATAGAAAAAATAAATATTTTACCTGTCTTCTCAGCTTCTGTCGCTTCTCATCAGCCTCGTGGAGTTTCTTTTGAGCAGCATCACAGCGTCGTTCCCCCTCCAGAATGAGCATCATATCCTTCCGGAAGGATTTGTACGCCGTACCGATTTGAGCTTGTGCAGCGGCGTAGAGCGAGCTCAGTTCCGATGCGGATGAGCAGACATCACTTAAGGCTCGATTCTCCTGCGCGGCCCAAGCTGCAATGTCGTTGAAGAGCATTTTTTGAGCTGCTGCCGCGGCCAGGACGGCCGCCTGGGCCTCGCGAGCTTGCCACAGTATCACATGCAGCGGGGAATGAGCCCTGCCCATTGCACGGAGTCGAGCACCACCTCTGAAATTTAATTAAAATTCCTTATTATTAGACTCACAAACGACCCGTATCAAAATATTAATGTCAAATTTATCAAATCAAGTCAAAATTTAATATTGGTCGCTTAGGTAGGGGAAAAAATGCAGGCTTTGAGAATATCAATAGAAAATTTTTAGCATGCACGTATTAACATTACCTCCGCAAACACATGCCCAAGGGTGGTTTATCCATGGTTCAGTCCCGTGTCAGTAGGAAGTGGATTGTGCAGGATCCTGGGTGGGAGGCCGCCTCCGCTGCTGCTGCTGGCTTTTTAGCGAGCAAAGTGGAACAGTTTGGAGGTTTCAGCGAGCCTATAAGTCATTATTCCAAGTGATTAATTCCGGAGTAATTCCTAAAGGTTACTTCCCTGTCGATACGGGGGCTCCTGTACGAGAGGATACTAAAGTATATCAACAATCTCGCATACACTTTATAAACTTTTTTACGGACTGATTCCTACTACGGCGAGAGCTGCGGGGAAGGACGACTATCGGGGGGAAACTCTTCACACTCCGTTAGGATCCGCACACAAATAAATATATTGAGGGCCGTGACAGGCACGGGGACTAACGATTGCTGACGTGTACAAAGCGCTTTGAGGAGCAGCAGAATCAACGGGTTCCGGACCCATCCCGCAAGGTCATTGCCAAGAATGTCAGCTATGTCAATAATACAGTGTATATATGTGCACTTTTGAGGAATTATGCCCGAGGAATTATGCGGGAGTGTGCACACGCGAGCTACGGTCACAGTCGTCACAGTGGGGTAATGTGGTCAACACGTCCGCGCTAGCCCTCCTGCTGTAGCTACTACTAAATTAATTCTATTACGTCCAGTCGACGTGCGTCTACACGCAACAGGGTGGTTGTGGCGGTGGGTGGAAAACAAATAATAATAGTAATAATAATAATATCTCAGACCTCCTCGTGGACAGCAATATTTCTCTGATCAGACAAAGAAAAAACTTTTAAAATCATGATTCATTACTCTCAGAGATAAAAAGAGATTGTTTTGACTGGGCTGAAGGGGAAGTTCTTAAGAAGTAGGGAGGGATCTTGCCATTGAGTCTCACCACCCCCGCCATCATATCTTCTCTGACCACATCAACTTGACGAGCTTTAAAGACAATATAATTATACATGAGTGAGTCAGACAATAATCCTCTTTCAAGTCGTACTAAAAATAATACGGGTGGTGACGAACGGTCAGAACCTTCTCGGAGCCTCTCATCTCATGCCCAACATCACAGTAGGAGTTGGGACGCAGGACAGGAAAAAAATTACAAATGATGTGTAAAATAATATCCAATAAGAAAAAATTCAGAATGTTTTACATTTGGGAGTCAAAAATTATGTGCAATATCCAGACGAGCAGACAACTGACCTCATCGATTCCCAGAGGAGTGTGGATTACTCTATGAAATTTTATCCAACTATTTTAAATTATAAAAATTCTAATAGGCCACTGCAAAAGTCTTATTATGATTAAGGCACTGAAATGAATCTGTTATCTTACTGGAAATTCTAATACTGATCATTTACTACACACCAGTATTTTCAGGGTATCCTATAGGTCAATCTCAGTGTCAAAGGTTGCGAGCACTCCTCATGCATCTTCTACGGGCCCTGGCTATTCTATTCTAAGGCCTAGGCTTTACTAGCATACAATTTAAAGACGGATAGAATTTAAAATAGCGTAAGAAAACTAAGAAACTTGCCTCAGTTTCATAAGGGTCCGAGACGTGGGACGCACACAAAGAGAAAAAACACCGGGTTTAATTTGGCTGGGGTTGCATGACTGCTGGTTGATTACCCCGTGCGCTTCCGCAACTCCTTAAGACACATCCGGATGAGCTTTTAGCTCGTGCAAATCACACCCGGGCTTCACGGAGGTCACCGTATACAGCAGTAGTGGTAGCTCAACAACGTGATTACAATACTGGGGGAACCCTTGTATAAGCATAATTAATACAGTCACGAGAAAATAGTGTAATTAATAAAATGTATTTAAATTCTTTCTTCAGAGGAAATTTTGGGTAAGTAACCGCTGACACCAAGTCTACAGTTACTGGCGCGGTCAGTTTGGCCAGTAAACTACAAACAGGACTCTGGCTGGCCAGTATTTTGTTATCCCGCTGGATCCCCACTGATGAGTTTATTTTGGTACCCACAGCAAGAATGACTTGAATGCATTTAGCCAAGGTGTATCCTTGAGCCCAAGATTGAGGCGGGAGAATTTGAATTTGTGGAAAACTGGAAAAATGTTCCTACGTCGTTGCTCGTGTATTGGGACGTCTGACAAAAGCAATAAATCCGGATAAAATTGAAATAATTGAAGCGTTTTGTGAACTTTTCTGGATCTTGGTTTTAGGAGCAGTTGCTCGATAAGGGCAGGGCATTGAAAAATAAATTGGTGGCCAAGGCGAAAATCGTGAACTGCAGAACTTATTTGGAGGTGGACACTGGTTAAAATCTTACAGGTAATTTTAAAGTCAGTAAGCCTTCACGTCAGTGCCAGTGGGAATTATTTTGAGTAGTGTATAAAATTCTGTGAAAATCCAAGGGTATGAAAATCCTCTTTCGTCTTGGTTCAAATCTTTTGGAGTCTTAAGTAAAGTTTGCAAGGCAAAAGGACATGTGAGGTCTAATAACTAATTATTTGTTTCAGCTGGGTGAATCAGTAGTGGGAAAATGCCGAAGGCCGAAAGAGGAACGCCAAAGGATTTGGCGAATCGGATGAAGGCTAAAGGCCTTCAGAAACTCCGATGGTACTGTCAGATGTGTCAGAAGCAGTGCAGAGATGAAAATGGTTTCAAGTGTCATACCACGTCGGAGTCGCATCAGAGGCAATTGTTGCTGTTCGCTGAGAGTCCGAATAAATATCTAGACGAATTTTCAAAGTATGTTTTTACAGTATTGAAAATAATAGATTGTTGTTGTACAGCAGGAGGATGAAATAAAATTTACTGAATTAGTATTACGGTAGGCCGTGATGTTGGTGAGTGTTTTAATATGATACTGTAGGATTGCCGTGCCAAGTATAAGGACGATAGAACAAATGATTTGAAATTGGCTGAATGAATCTTTGCAGTGACTTTAATGCTAGAATTCATTTCTCGTGCCAGTGTACTACAGTTGTAATGGAAAACGGTTGCTTGTAATGTGAATGCCCATTTGCACCCAAGACGTGTTTACAATTGGAATTTACCTTTGTAAACACCCTGCTTACAGGTTTTGCGGGAGCGTTACATGAGTTTTTTAATATGATTCTGTGTAGGATCGCCGTGCCAAGTATAAGGACAGCAGAAAAAACTATTTGAAATTTTCTGAATGAATTTGCAGTGACTTATGCTAATTGAATTTAATTCTTGTGCCAGTGTACTACAGTTGTAATGGAAAGCGGTTGCTGGTAATCTCAATGCCCATTTGCATCAAAGGCGTGTTTACAACTGTAATTTACATTTGTAAATGTACTGCCTAAAAGTTTTGCGGGTTTGTTTACATGTGTATACAAACTTGCTCATGATTGTCAAGGAAAATTGAGATTTGTAAACATTCGAGTTTAGATTAGATTCTCAGGTCCCTCCTCTGTATTGCAGCAGTTTATTTGTTAATTTTCTATTGGGAATTTGTTCTGTTGGAAATGACACTAAAATGCATTTCTACATATTCGCAGGGAATTTTCGAATGGATACGTGGAATTGCTCCGCCGACGATTTGGGACGAAGCGAGTGTTTGCGAACCAGGTATGTCATTCCTGTAATGGTTGACCACATTAATATTGCCATCATGTGTCAAATAGTTGACACAATCATAATATATAAATTCACACTTTCTGGAATAACTCCCTGGAAAAAAATTTTCCAGGTCTACCAAGAATACATTGCAGATCGAAACCACTTACACATGAATGCTACTCGGTGGCTAAGTTTGACGACGTTCGTCAAATGGCTCGGTCGACAAGGCATTTGCATTGTGGACGAGACTGAAAAGGGTTGGTATGTCACATGGATAGATCGGGATCCCGAAACCATTGCGAGGCAGGAGCAGGAACAGAAGAAGAAGAAAATGGATAAAGATGATGAGGAGCGGTTGCACGACTTTATTGAGAAACAAGTAAAATTTCCCCACGTTTAAAGATTATGAGTTTTCCTCATGAGGTTACAACCCGCATTTTAAACTTGTGCATACCATCATTTCCTTGTCGTTTTCACAGATTGAGCGAGCCAAAGCCGGCCAGGAGGACAAAGGATCCGTAGAGTATACAGAATTGCAGAGGAAATCCGAGGATGAGAAGGTCGTGGAGAATTTGTTCATCAAACCCGTGTCCAAAGTTCAACCAATCACAAGCTCCTCGTCCGTCTTCAAGGATTTGAAGCGGAAAGATGACGATTTGCAGAGTTTGAAAAGTTTTAAAAGTACCTCCAGCAAATCTGGTGAGAAGCGGAAGTTGTCTGCGCTGGAAGAAATTCGATTGGAGGAAGAGAGGCGGAAGCAGAGGTTCAAAGTCAAGGAGGAGCGTTCTCGCGATCGCGAGGATAGTTGGCTTGCCGAAGTAAGCACTCTGCCACCATAGTGGACGATTGAAAATTCAAACTTTTTCCTTTCAATTGCCAGTCGAATTCACATTTCCAATTGGTCAATTACGTAGGAATGGAAAAAGTTTTGCACATGCAAATTAAAATATAATTAAATTGAATTAATTTGACGTTATATCTAAACAATATTTCTCCTGTATTTCTCCTCAATAGGGAATCGTTGTCAAAGTTGTTACAAAGGATTTGGGTGACAAATATTACAAGAAGAAAGGCGTCGTTACTCAAATTATTGACGAGTACGTGGCCGTGGTTAAGTTGACTGAGACGGGGAGCAAGTTAAAGCTGGATCAGGCTCACCTGGAAACTGTTATACCCGCTGTTGGTAAGTTCTCTGGCAGATTTTCAGTCCTATATCAATTCAGAATCTCACACATTTTGGTCCCACCTGAGAGCCCTACAATAATGACCCTTGATTTTTCATAATTCCACCATCCCTCCCAAGTTTTGCAGTTCG
The DNA here is from genome assembly GCA_009870155.1 of Pseudobourletiella spinata. Taxonomy (NCBI): domain Eukaryota; kingdom Metazoa; phylum Arthropoda; class Collembola; order Symphypleona; family Bourletiellidae; genus Pseudobourletiella; species Pseudobourletiella spinata. The sequence goes on along the minus strand of WJFA01001379.1, from coordinate 16,292 downwards.
TATTCCATGGCTCCCACACCCGAATCCGAGTCGTTTTCCACAGTCACTTTCGCTTTCTTCTCGGGGATCCCTCTTTGAGACTCTCCCCTTGGGGAACAGCAGATGCACACCAAGTTCAAAAGTAGCAAAATTACAGAGAAAATAATATTGAGAACTAGGACGAAGAAAAATGGCGTGTAGGAATCCGCAAAGAGTTGGTAGAGTTTCCCCAGGATTCCATCGTCAGTGTCGTGGCACATGTATTGTACTGTTAGAACAGCCCGTGTTCGCACCGAAGATAGGAACTCTTCCAGTCCGAGGTAGGAATCATCAAAGGGATCCAGCGTAAACGGTATTGACGCACTTGCCAAATGGAGAGGGATGACGGTCAGATTAATGACGCCCCAAGTTCCCAGTCCTGATGTGAAATTCTGAAATAATTAATTGCTTTATCAATATTTTAATTTATTAATGAATTCATTTCTCTATTAATTTTAATTTTAATTATTATTATTATTATTATTATTTTATAAATTATTTCAATTTCATTTTTTATATTATATTGTTTCAAGATTTTCCTTGGTCTGCTCTATTATATTCTGTAACAATAACAATAGCTAATACGGAAATTAATATGAGTCACCAGAATTGACGTTATCATTTGAGCCAGTGCTCCGAGTCCAGCCGTGACTGCGCTTGCCAACAGTACTTGGCGGTACTGTTCGGAAATTGCAGTTCCGCTGCAGTGATTCGGGATTTGTGAGTCGCTCGCACTGTCACATCCATGCATCAGATGCATCACAAGGACCCACAGGCTTCCGGCCAATGTTGCCAGGGCTGGAACCTATCACAACCACTCAAGAATTATTTCTCATATTTAATGTTATATTTTTATGTTGTATATTTTTATATTTATTAGATATATATAATATATTATTATTGTTACACCATATTATACATATATTACGCAAGTACTGCTGTGGAGGACAGTGAAACGGGGGTTACTCACGAAAGCAATTTTAGGAATTGTTGTTGACATTGTTGTTGTCCTTCTTCTACTTCTCCAGCTTGAACTCGTACGGTCGACCGAGTTGAGATTAAGAGCGAGTGTGAAAAATGTCTTTTATTTCCGACCCTCTGAGAAGAAGGCATGTGCGGTGCGAGGAGTCTCTATTTCCTGTGCTGATATGAGTGTAATGTAATCCTGTTGTGGTTTCGGTGTAGCGTTGACTAATAACTTGCTATTATCTCTTGCTCAGGACGCGAGCTGAGGATATTGAGAGGGAAGTATAAAGGGTGCAAGGGACTCCTCAAAGCCATTAATGAAGACAAATACTGCGTGGACGTTGAAATTATTACGGTAAAACATTGTTTGCACACACACACACACACACTAGACTCAACGCCTACATTATTGACAGAGGGAATTTTGCTCTGACATGATTCATTTAGTGAAATATATGTATAAATATGTTTGAATCTTGCAGGGCTCGTGGGAAGGAAAAATTGTGCGGGATCTACCGTATGAAGATGTTAGCAAAGTTTTTAAGGAATAACCAAGGATTGCCAATGTCAAGACAGGTTAAACTGTATCGTAGAAAAACTTAAACTGTGTTAGATTCAATTCTTATTATTGAGCCATTATTGTGCTTTGGCAAAACTCTATTTTTTCTACTACCGGAGTAAATCCAACCCCTGCATGGTGGCTGAGTCCGTTCGTCCAGTACTGGCGTTTCTTTGAAGCATAGTTTTTACTACTGATGAGAGAATTGTCAGTGGCCATGGTTCCATAATAGGGCATCGCGGAATGTGCTAATAATTAGGATTCCAGGTGCACCTCAGAGTGCGAGTATTCAAGAATGTGTAAAATAGAACTGGAGAAGTACGAAATTTCAGTGTGACTGTGACGAAATGGAAGAGAAAACGGGAGGGATTTTTTGAATCAAGTGATATTTTTAGTATTTAGTAAAATAAATCTTGAATAAAACACGTTTTGCTACGACTATTAAAGACACTTAAAATTCATATCTAGTAACTACAAGTAGAATCTGAGCCACGGCGGAGCCTGCATACTTTCCGTTGTTGTACACTTCCATCGTCAGTTCCAGCTCCACATCCTACATGAGATCAAGATAAGAGTTCAAAAAATGAAAATGAGATTTCTACGAACTGGAATATAATTTGAATATGGAAAGAAAGTATTGCTTTTGAGTTGAGTATACCTGTGGGCCGGAAATGGGTTTAGCTAGAGCAACAAGTGCTTCATGATTGGTGGGACGGCGTAGGAGGAAGTGTTGCTTGGAGGCAACTGGGATGTAGTTGGCGGCGCGGGAATTTTTCACTTGTAAATTGAAGTGCATCACGGCCCCCGGCCAGTTCGGACCGCGCATGGTGAACAAGTCCACGTAGCCCGCAGTGGGGATGCGAATGTTGGAAGTGAAGCTGATGAAATTTCGTGAGATGGTCAACGGCTGCTTCAGACATTGTAGGTCCGCTGGAAGGCATTGGAGCGTCTTCCTGCAACGACTGATCATGGAATTCAGGGGTTAAATCCAACTTCACAGTTGAGAATGTCTGTACAAATGTATAGTAATAATATTCAGGAGGGATTGGAAATTTTTTACTCATTATGCTGTCCATCTCGCTGATAGCCGGGTGGACAGTGGATACGGTTGCAGCGGAAACCCCCTCTTGTGTTCAGGCATGTTTCGTCAGATCGACATATGGACGGGTTAATACATTCGTCAATATCTGGAAATTAGTTTAAAAAAAAAACTTCCACTCATTCCTACATTGTTTGTGATAATTAAAATTGGAGAAACGGCGATGAGCTTCGTAGTGTTAATTGTAGTTTGATAGATTACGATGAATTCCCCAGTGATAATTCAAGTTCGATTTCGGCGAATCTACATTGCTTAAGTATAGTGCTCAGGGGCAGCACTCACCATGACACGTCCGATTATCGTTTCCTAAATGGTAGCCATCCGGACAATCACAGCGGTACGAACCATGGGTGTTGATGCAGTTTCCGATACACAAAACTCCGTTTCGAACTTGTGAGCATTCGTCTATATCCCGACATGTCCTACACGATAACCACCACAACTATGAACTAATTTCGAAAATACTGTTAGGAACAGTTTGGAAAAAGAACAACAATGAGGTGCAACATTTTGAGCACTCCAACCTCGAGTCTTCGCTGATTGTAAAGCCCGCTCCGCAGGAGCACTTGTAAGAACCCCACGTATTGATACAGTTCTGCTCGCACAGTCCGGTGATGGTCCTGCACTCGTCAATGTCTGAACAGAGAGAATTAAAGGTATTTAGATGAGGTGAAAATATCAAACAAAAAATATTGACAACACCCTGTGATGCTGCACATACCGGCACACTTCTGTCCATCCGAACCCTCTTCGAAACCCTGCTTGCAGATGCACCGAAAACTCCCCTCAGTATTGTAACACTCCGAGTTGCTCGCACAAACTTGCCCACCGTACCGAGAGCACTCGTCAATATCTTCACAGTGGCCACTCGCCGTCACCGTGTAACCTGTGGGGCACTGACAGAGGAAGCCACCGTTTCGGTTGATGCACATCTGGTTTCCGACGCAAGTGTGCGTCCGCCGATCGCACTCGTCAATGTCTGCCAAGGTGAGCAAAAAGTCAATTAAATTTCCCTCCACATTTTCCCACCACCCCACACATGAAAATAGTTGTCAAATTGCAACAACTCACCCACACATTTAGTGCCGTTCACATCTGGTTCATAGCCAGCGGGGCAAATAGTTTTCGCCATGCATCGGTATGAGCCTTCCGTGTTGACGCAGCGCTGGGTCGGTGGGCAGATGCTTCTAATTCCTTGGCGCACCTTGCATTCGTCAATATCTGAAGAGATTTACACATATCAACGTGACTTGTAGCCCTCCAATGGTTCAGGTGTTCAACATACCAACACAATCTCCACGTTGACTAAATTGAAAGCCTACTGCACAATTCGGCCGGCACTCTCCAGTGGGAGCGAGGGAGAGGCCTGTGGGACACTGCCGCGTTGATCTCTCACACCGGAACGAGCCCAAAGTATTCTTGCAAGTCCATCCTGGCCCCATACGGTCACAGTCGTGATTCCCAAATAAACATTCGTCGTCATCTACAGTAAAAATACAGAAAAATATGTTTTAGATTTTGCGTCGAATGAGGATTTGATCGCGCTAAGCTCACCTTCGCACTCTCCAGTGAGGGAATTGAGCGTGTAGCCTGTGCCGCAACCCGTTATCCTAATGCATGAAAACGAGCCCGGGGAATTGTCACAGCGCTGACTCGCAGCACAGTTGTGCTGCCCAGTTTGACATTCGTTTACATCTGGAACAGGACACATCACACATCACAACCCGCATGAGAAAATGCCGTTTAAAAACCTTATCATCTAAAGTACAGGGAATACTAGAATTACAAGACATTTTACCTAGACAGGCTCTGGTGACAGGATCTCGGTAGTACCCAGTTTTACAATGACAATAGTAGCTACCCGGAGTGTTCTGACATATCTGAGTTGGGTCACACGGTTGACTTTCCACACATTCGTCGATATCTGAATGGTAACCACCGTTAGTACACGTTAGGTCTTCACATGAATTTTCACATGTAATTTTCACATGAATTTTCACATGAATTTTCACATGAATTTTCACATGAATTTTCACATGAATTTTCACATGAATTTTCACATGAATTTTCACATGAATTTTCACATGAATAACAAAATGGTTCACATACCGTCGCAGCCTCCAGGTAGAACTTGTCGGCTCTGCCTATAACCCGCGGGACACGGGGAAGAATAAGAAGCTTTGGTAATGTCATTGGTGCTCGAATCAGCTTCGGAGAGAGGGCGGGAATTTTGAGAGTCATTCCCAGAGTTCAGGTCAGGGCGAAACAATTTGCCGAGCAGGGAGTTCTCCACGGCGGAAGTTGATGTGGTAACGTCTTCGTCAGTGTCCTCCGTCACTTCCGCATCGATCTCGCCCTCGCCACTCGGATCAGCCTCACAACGATATCCACCGACCTCGTTGATGCAAGTCTCAGACGGAGCGCAGGTGTGAAGTCCAGCCGCACATTCGTCCCTATCTATACAAAATCGAAAAAATATTTACAAATCAAAAATTAAAAATTCGGGAAATGTGTTACTTGAATTGCTGGGCTGTAAGTTTAAGTCGCTATACACTTGCCTTGACAAAGGAAAGAATAATTGGCGTTTGGTTCATAACCGGGAGGACAACTATGGTTTTCATTGGCCTGCAACTGGTGGCATTGGTACGAGCCCGGCACATTAACACATGTTTCCTTTTCGATGTGGCAGTCGTGAGTTCCCTCCTTGCACTCGTCAATATCTGTCGCGAGATGTCAACAAACGAAAATGGTGCGAATTAAAAATATTAATTCTAAAAGATTCTCTTCGATTTGCTTTTTTTATTTAACCTTGACAGGTGCGCAAACGGATGTCGTAGCGGAAGCCGGTGCTGCATTGAGAATCGCACTCATAAGCCCCATTCGTATTTCGGCACACTTCGGAATTTTGATCACAGCTGTCAAGTCGCTCAGCGCACTCGTTGACATCTTTAAAATGATTTGACTTTGTTATACGATTTTTCTCAACATCACAGAGGGGCTAAGATATTACGTGTACGACGACTCACCTTCACAATTCAGTGTATTGTTGTTGAATTTGTACCCGGCAGGGCAGTTGTACCTATTGAACTCCTTTTTACTTTGACAGTCGAACCCGCCCGGGGTGTTAATGCAATACTGAATCTCTCGTGTGCAGATATCATACCCTTCAGCACATTCATCGATGTCTGTGGAAAACAAGGTTCATGTAGTTTGCTTGTATTCATTAAAAATTAAATTAAAATTAAGTTTTTCAATTAATTGCTCCTATAGTACAACGGAATTTTTTCGTAAGTCTACAAACCAACACAAGTTCCTTGGTCTTCATTGTAACGGTACCCTGGGGGACATTGGAGATTTCGGTCATCTTCAGCAGCTTCAGGCTCCTCACACAAAAAAGAACCCACTGTATTCCTACACTTTTTGTAAGGAAAACAAGCTCGGACACCCTCTGACAGCAAGCACTCGTCAATATCTGTACGGAAAAAATAAATTATCAAAATTTTTCATTTCATTCTTTGAGACTTGACACAGTCATCCAAGTAGACATATTTTCCCGCTTTTCACAGGATGTAAATCCAACAGTTATTCTTTCTTACCATCACAAACTTGAGTATTCAAATTGTACACAAATCCAACCGGACACTGGTTTACAAGCCGAGCTGGTGGTGTAGTTGGGCGACTTGCGCTAGATATTTAGTTTGTTGCATGAGCAAAAATTAGGCCGTTCGAAATCGACATGCTATAATTGTTGGCATAATATTTATCATCATACTTACTCGTCGGGTGCACGAGATTGTTGACATGATTTACCGTCCGCTAGTAAAGTGTATCCCTGCCGGCATTCACACCTGTACGATGAGCCGTCCGAGAGGCAAATGTGAGCACAAAGTTGGCCTTGAAACAGAGTACAGATATCCTGGGATTCTGTCGGTGCCGAAGTGGGAGGTAGCCTTTGTGTTGATGGGTAAGCTGACGTTGGTGTAGCAGTCTCTGCTGTAAAACCGGGAATAAGTCTAAGTCAGTCACGTTGATCGTTTCCAAAAGCACAAGAGATCTGTCATCCTTGGGACGGACGGGACACCGATGTACGCGATGTCAGGAAAATCTTTCTATACTAACTCAATCAAGAACTTTACGCACCAGCAGCAGCAGAGTACCGCGAAGGTCCTCCATTTGAACGACTATTGCTGATACGACCCCCTGCTTGGAGGCAGCATCTGGTAAGGGCACTGTCCCACGGTGGGCCGAGAGCTAACTTCAGAGTCTGGAATTCACAGTTGAGTCCCATGGCACCGGAGATGAGGCCCACTTTGCAGGCCTCACAGCAGTCCTGTTCCAAATTAAGCAAAAGTTAATACAGCAGCTCCAAATTCCACTTCTTTCAATTCAATTACGTAAATCACATATTTTTAATTAAAAAAATTATTTCGCAATTATTGTAGATGTGAAAAAGGCATTGTGACCTGTTGATATTGACCAGAATATCCTTCGCCTGGTGTGCAGGCGCGCCCAGATCTTGCCTGTTCCTGACCCTCAATACATTGGCGCTCCCTGCAGAAAATGGATTGAGTTCACACATAAAAAGTTGACGAATACCACTCAGATTGTAGCAAAACATAAAGTATTAAAAGTTTATGTTAATAAACTGAGTTAATACGGTTATCTGTTTGGTACCGGTAATTCCGACGACAGCAGGCATCCACCGTTGAAAGACATGGGGCTTGATGTTCAGCTGCCACTTGCGGAACTGGGGCCGGGTGCTGGGAACAGGTGTTGTTGTCCCAAGCCCATCGAACCCCCATGTTGCAACATCTGGACAGGATGTTTTCCAATCCGTCTTAACGTTCACATGACTTGGTTGAAATTTCATACCGGGGGGAGGTAAAACCCATTATATGTGTATTGCTTTCTAAAATGGAGGAAAACTTACCGGTAAAATGTATTAAGATGACTAGACTACACACGAGAATGATCCGGGTTTCCATTCTGTGACGGATCTGACGAGAACTATTGTGAATCTTACACGGATCTCAATGTTAGTTACTGTAAAGTCCATGCATATGAGGGAAACCTGAAGAAGAACTTTTGAAATATTTGTCTATACAGGAGTCAAAGAGGCTCCGAGCTGTAGGATGACATGATGATGATGGCCTTGTCAAGAAGACGCAAGTTTGTTTAAGCTTATCTATCTAGGGAAGGAGGATATTTGTGTGGAACCATGAGCAAATCCTGTAGATGTACGCGCTAAGTTCCCACCAAAGCTATACGCTGGGAGGTCAAAGGTCCATTATGGCTAATCAAAGAAGTTTGTCACACATACTTTATGACGGCGGCACGACGACAGTGCTATAAGGTTTATTTTCGTAGCCTTATTTTCCTCAGTTTCACATGAGATGAAATGCTCCAAGAATATAGTGCCTAATCTTGAATATACTTCAGCTCATTTCTAGCACGTTAGCTCTCATCAACCAGCTGCTATCAAATCTATAGATTTTGCCTTGACTCGCTGGCAAAGACATAACATTACATTCATCAACAATTGAACGTCTTCAAACCATCCTCTTCTCATCCTCACTGATTTTTTACGCTTGGGTGTGTAAGTGCTGTGCTGTGAGCAAATTTTTGCCACTGGGTTATCATTCACCATATATCTTGTGTCAATTCTGGGAAACTTTTCTCCGTCAGTTTGATATGTCAAAGGTCGAAATATTCAGTGAGCTCGCATACCTCGCATTCGCGTACTATATTATATTTATTTAAACGTAATAAACACATAAATTCACTGGACATGTACGGGTCATGGAAGCATTTGTGGGCGCACGCAGATTTTTCTATGCATCCTTTGGCGCTGAGTCAACATTTGTATGGGAAATATTTGTTGAGAAAGTTTTGATCTCGCTATTAAAGAATGCCACAACGTCTTTCATCAGTTCCCAAATGAAATGAGAAACTCCCCCTCCTCTAGTTTAGTAAACAATGAGATTGACACCGGAAAAAAATTGTGGTGCTACATTAACGGTCATTTTGAGGCGCTGATAATCGGCAAAGTACGTGCGAAACTTCATGCCATCATATCACTTGGTGTTGGACCGCTCACTGGGTTTCACGCATTAAAGGCTACCAGGAGCACCAGTTGGGATGTCATCTCGGATGTCGTTTGCATTTCAGGCACTTTGTTCATGTTTCAGACATCCTTCGAAATGCTTTTGATTTTCGAAGTGTGTCCGCGTCCATCTCGAGGTCACCTCTGCCTCAGCAGTCTTATAGAAGCTTGAGTTTAAATCATGTAAAGTGCCGCGTAAAGGTAGTCATGAAAATGCTCGTCATAAATCACAAGGAACCACTCGCCTTCGGTGATCTGTCGGAGATGTAGCATCGAAAACTGTGGTAAAAACACAAAATTTTAAAGAAGCCTAAGCCTATGTTACAAAGTATACGTAAACACATTGCATTGATTGGATTTTGAATGTAGGCGCTGTGCAAGGATTTTCTTCTTATGTGGGAAATTCAAACAATTTGCCAATATAGACTGACGAGTACGAGAAAGTTGTTTGAAAAATTCGAATTAATAAATTGTATAATATTTTGAAATTTGAATTGTACAGGCTTTACCCAGGTAAAAGTAGTGGAGCTGAGCGCAGTTGGAAGGCAGAAGAGACAGAGCATGTCAAACTTATTGTCCATTCCGTAGTAGTCAGGTTTTCCACGAAGAAAGGCGACAACACCAACCAGGAGTCCATTTTGAATCCACACAATCCACAGCGGAATAAGGTGATATTTCCGCTTCGATAATTTTGTCGAGATCTACACGACAATGCCGTGAGTAAAATATGTCATCGTCTCTTGGTCACCAGACGGTCAGTCAGGATCAGAAAGAGACTTGCTGAAGAACTTACCACTTGGCAGAAGAACAGTGGGATGAGGAGCAAGTACGCCGTGTAAACGAAAAGAATGGACAGAGGGAGAGAGATGATGTGGAATCTGTATCTTGTGAAAGCAATCCCGACCAGGTATGCAAAGGAGAAGGACTAGACGGTCAAGAATTTGTAATCACAAGTCACAACGTGTTTCACCTTTATTAAACTTTGTAGGTATTTGGAAAACTGAATGGAATTTACCGAGACCATGACCATGATAATAATGACAGCGTAATGGGGTGGGTTCCTCCGTAAGCGGACGAAGAGAAATATGGAGACGAAGAGAAATCTGGATCCGGATATTAAATTCGTTTACAGCTGTATTGCTCGCTTCAGTCACATCTAACTCAAATTTTATGTGCAAGTGTAAGACATTGGACACTCACGATGGTATTACTGTCCACCAGATGCTCGCATGCAAAAACGCTCGGGGCAAACTTCTCCCAAAAATTAGAAAGGAAATTAACTAATTCATATCTGCAAATAGTAAGTAAGTAATATAGTGCATACTTGTCGATGAAGAAGAAATAACCGGAAATAATCACAAACTGCACCACTTTGATCAGCAGAGTTTTGCAAACGAAAGCTTTCACTTCCTATATGCACACATGAAACGAAAATGGAACGGTGACTAGTGCCTGTATTGGGGCGCGAACGCTGCACTACGCCGATGTATTAATGGACCGCTGTATAAATTATTATAACAATCTGATATGGTTTAACAAGTTAGTACCTGCGCTCCCACCTCAGGTGACACCACATATGACGGTGGATCCTCAAGGTCTTCAATTCCGCTGCTGTCAACTCGGCCGCGATTTTGACTACCCATGCAGTCCCTCAGCCTGTTTCCCAATTTCGAGTGCATACTGCTGTGTATAACTTTGACAAAGGCTGCGAAATGCTATACAGTTGCTATTTCGCACTTTCAAAAGTTTTCAGTTTTGTCTTCCCTGACCTGAAGATGGTGCCGATCAGGTGCTATCAAGACGCTGCGCTCGTCACTAGATTACGTATACTTCGTGCGTCCAAAATTATTACAAGTTAAACTGCAAAGTAAATGGTGATGTGATGATCGCTAGCAACTCGGACCATTACATGAGGTGCATATCTTATCTGTAGATTAAAGATTAAAGAACTTGTACGCCCAAATAATCATCGGCACCATGGGCGTAATGTTGCCGTTGCCGACTGAGGAGGAGGAGGAGAGGGAGAGGACGATCTGCCATTTTTATTGTACTGGAAAACCTTTTAAAAGTTGAAGGAATTGTTACCTACCAGCAATTGAGTACCTACAGCAACGCTGCATGAATTATCCTCCGGTAATTTCTTTACCGTGAACCAACAACCAACCCACCAGGCGGGAACTCGGACCGGACGCCCGAGGCCCGAGTATGAGACAAATGGCGTAAGACGTAATCACTGAATCGTCATCATCAGTACAGTGAACAAAATTCCAACTTATTTATTACTAATAGGAGGAAACGCGCTTATGTTAAGGAATCAATGGATTAAATATTAATCACAATTACAAACTAGTTATCGTCCCACTTACGTGTGCAGTGGCTAAATCTCACACTGTGTGAGATTAGTGAGATAATGAAGTTACGTGGTTCCAAATTTTAGTTTTCCATACGTTTCCGAAGGAAAAATCCACCGTTGCCGCGCGGGTGACCAAGTGCAGGCGAGGAGATGAGATGAACTTTATTTTTATGAAAAATCGTTAAAAGTTGGCAGTAGCTTTCGTAATAATGTTCGTATTAATAACCCTGCTTACTGTAGGTCAACATGCTAGGCAAAGGTGTAAAATTTATCGTTTTATTAACGGCTGTCTCGTGCAGTTTCGAGTACGCTTATGAAATATGATTCAACTACTACTGATGATTATGAATCACCCACACAGTGCACACAATGTCCAGCCACCAAATGTATTTGAATATGATTAAGTCGACTTCGCTGCACGTTCCCTGCGCGACGCTGTGGCGTGTGTAGGCCCCTCCAACGGTTCCCCAATAATGGGTTGATCATGACATTCAAATTTACGAAAACCACCCACCCAACGCTAATGATAAGGAAATATTATCATTGCATTAAATGGGATGATTGGGCCCACACATTTGACCCCTCATTGGCATCGTTGGGTCATTTATGGACAACCCCGACGGGTCATGGTGGTTCACCGGCGTCACCTGCTCTCCCCTTGCAAGCTTTCAAAGCTCACAAAGTTTCCCCCAGGGTTAGCAGAATAAGCTCAAGATGTGTACAAAGAATAACTGGGCATGCATGCATTCGATGCATTGTTCCGCCTGACACGTCACCCTGATAATATTAGCACTAGCAGCCATGACACACTTATTGAGCTCCGGATCTATAAAATATTTAATAGCATCTGGCAAACGATGTTTTCTCCCTTAGCCGGATACGGATGCAGATTGATGGAGATTTTCCTCTTCAATTTAATGTGACATTCGTACTAACCGCTGGCTGTATCTTATTGTTTAGTTCATATTTTTTCGCAGCTGTGATAATTTGGAGCAAAAAATCGTAAACTTGGGTCACCTTGTTTCCAAAAATGAACGCAAAATTATGGATCATCAAAAAGGTGTTACTATTGCAGAAAGCTGATCCTGACTTGATGAAAGTGAATGGGTGAAATCATTTGAAATCTACCGTCTATGTGAATAAGGTTCAATTTGGGTTTCATCTGTCATATCTGCAATCAGCATCGGGAAGGAAACACCTACAATTCCACCCCACAAGCTTGTACACTATTTCTCCAAGTATGGATTTCTCCGTGGTTTCCGCCTACCAGACAATCGCGGGCGTTGTTCTTCTCATCCTTTTGAATTTGAGCGTCCTGGTTCCGACCCAGGCCAAAACTTACCAAGGTAAGTGTTCCAAGGCGTAAGGCTTATTCCAAAATAGGCCGTATATCCTGAATACATTGCGAATTATGTCTAAAAGCTAAGCAGACTCCACAAAGTCATTCGGTTTTCTCATTGCGAACCATCATCCCCTTTGGTTCGTTTCCAGTGGTCTGTGGTACACAGATCTACAGTCTACAGTCGATACTTCTAGTTCACTGTTGTATTGTGATCACACAGGTGAAGGTGTCCATCTGATGCCGAGGGAAGTGGATCGTCTTCGTTCCATTGTGGAAATCCTGAGCCCTGAGAAGTGCTACCGTGGATCTGACGGGATCGAAAATTCTTGCAAGTGGCCCCGTGGAGTCTTTGTGTACGACATGGACGATGCGTTGTTCTGTGAGTGATAATCTCATTGTTTTGATAATATCTGATCATTTGCGTATTATAATCAATCAACTTCTTCGGGCTCACAAAGTAATGTTTGTTCCGCTTTTTTCAGCCCCTTACGAGAAAAACGTACTCACTGAGACTCGGAAGCAAATTACGGAGATGACAGGCTCCTGCATCACTTTCCGAAGAAAGACAGATAACGACACGACTTACATTTTCATCACAAAGGGAAAAGACTGTAGTACTCCTGTCGGTCGACGCATTGGACGTGCGGAAATGTCCATGGCGAAGAGATGCTTCACTTCAACGCCCCGAAATCTTTGGGCTACATATATGCATCTGCTGTCGCTAGGACTGTGGCTCGAGCACGCACGGGCAGATAGAGACAGCTACGTGAAAATCATTGAGGAAAATATTATCGAAGGTATATGCGCCCTCTCATCTCGAAAGCTCCTATCAAAATCAAATGTCCTTATTATTTAAGTTTATCGAACGTATTTGCTCATTTCTGAATACCGTTCCATCCAGTAGTAGTTGAAGATGATTCACTAATATACTTTTGATTCTTCAACAGAGTACTTGCCGCTGTTCAAGAAAATTAACGGTACTTCTCATGGTACCCCCTATGACTATGGCAGCATTCTGCATCCTAGTCGGGTTGGCTTTTCTGAGAACGGGAATGAAACCATTGAAACAATTGTACCTGACGTGGAAATCGGAAAGAAGAAAATGAGCATTCTGGACGCATTGAAGCTGAAGAATTTGTACGGCTGTACTTAAGAATGTCAAGTTCTGTCAGCTTTACTTCAACAACCTACGCTGAAATATGAAGCCCGCACAGGGCCTCCTATGCTACTATGCAGTTTTTCAATCCCATATTAATTTGAGTTTCTATACACACTGCACATCCTTTGTATTTAGACTTCTGTACAACTCACTCTCGTAGTTCTTACTCGTTATCTTCTTACTTCTTCATCGATTTTACCCAATCGTATGATAGTCAAATGCACGTAACATACACTACCAGTATAAGTAGCATTAAATAAACCTGCTAACAGCATGTAGTATGTAGTGAACCTACAGTAGAATTTGTTTACTTCGATAAAAGTTGTTGTGGCGCGGGAATTCTAAATTTTGTCCACCGTGGTGGCGGAGTCCTCCCGACGACTACTGCTGGCTCGCGTTGATGTGAAAATTCACCATTAGGTATCGTGCATAAATTACGTAACGCCAAAAGTTGAAAAAATTACGCTCCACCTACCACAGTAACGCTTTTTTACGTTTCCACATGCACACACTGTGTATGGAACCAGCCAGCCGGCCAGTGCAGTGCTCATGCCGGACACATGTGAAGTGACAAGCCGGTAGGGTAGGAAACCCATACATCTGAGAGCTTTCACAGTAGTCATTCACACTTTAGCGGAACTCTTGCCTTGCAGATGTGCAGGATATTCCTGCGCGTGACCATGCCGGCTGTCAGCAGAGAAAAATATATTGGGACTCCGGGAGCGAAGATTTACGCATACTTGGATACTCTACTTCCGATTTTTATTTCTCGCATTATTATGTGAACAGCCAAAAATTGAGGAATATTGAGTGACACAATCATATGGCGATGAGGGAAGATGGTACTTCTACTCACATGCTACATCCACTGCACCTATTACACTCCGATGGCATACTAATTGTAAATATGCCAGCAAGTACCTCGGAAAAATCTTAATATAGCCTTAGACTCCGCCATTATTACTCGGAGTTCCGATTGCGTTTGATTTTGATGACACTAGTGAGAGAGGCAGAGTGAATTTAGACCACGAGGTCGGGACAGGACTTGCAATCAAAAGCAAGTTGTGAATTCAATGGGGCTGTATATAGATTTAACAAATTCGATCTCTCTGCATTTTGCATGACTAATTTACGAGTACAATGGTGTCATTGCCCGCCCACGTCATTGACCCACGTTGGACAATTTCAAGTGTTCAACATAATCAAACATTTACATGGAAAGAGAGCAACGTCTGTCCATTATAGAAATGTCCAACGGCTCGCCTGTTCACCTCAACATCAGGATTCACTCGGTAGTTCCACCGATTGCAACAACAGGATGCTGGAGTAGAAAAACCTGTTACAAATGAATAACGTTCTGCACTAAATATTAACAATATTGACCCTCATTGGACAATTTCAAGTGTTCAACATAATCAAACATATATATATATATATATATATACATATGCAAAGCAAGTCATGAATTCAATGGGGTTACGTTTGATTATCTAATTGCATCAACTTGACATTTGACCCACTTCCGGCCCAGAGAATGTGCGTATTTATGAGTTCATCCAAGATATTCATGTCACCGACACAGTGTTTAAAGAAATTCGGAAAAATTTGGAAATGCGCCTGCTATCGTGCTCCATGTGAGGACATAGGGACAGACATGTCGACAATCTTATAAATCTGCACACGGCAGGCTAATAATGGTGCAGTTGGAGTCGTGAGAATGAGAATGAGAATTAGGAATTGGAATTGGAATTAGGAATTGTGACATTCTCAAACTACAAATGCATCGTGCGATTTAGGAATGAGAATGTGCTTCGGAATTAGGAATTCAGTAAGACTACAGAATTTGACCGCTAGGACTATAAATGCTCGTGAGAATGAGAAAGAGAGAAAGAGAATTGGAAAGGGAACTAGAATGTAACATTTAGAGTTCAGAATTTACTTTTTGATGAATGGAATGAGCGGCGATTTAGAAATTATTACCCTAAATGGAAATTCCTACGAGATTGGAAGATAAATAAGCGTTAAAAAACTGCATGACGATTGACAGAATGAAGATAAAATTGCAAAACAACTACTTTTTACGCGTTGATGCTCCCCATTTTGTTGAAGAGAATTTTTCCAGCCTGTACTTTAAGGAATGATGCGAAGTTAAATTGAGCAATCGAGATTGTAGCAGGTGCAACACAAACGCAGTCAGGCTAGCTTACAAAGACTGTAATAAAAAAAGCGAAACAAATTTCGAACATTATCTGAGTCCATAATTCTCTCTCCTGAATAATTTAAAAGTGAAAATAAAACTCGTGTCAGTGGCACTGCTCGAAAACGAATTCAGAATCCATAAACCATACCTTGAAATGATATTTTCGCGTACGGTTCCCTAGTTGGAAAAATTGGTGGTGGTCTGCCGGATATTAATTACTGCGACCCGCAGAAATTTACTATTAGGGAGTTTGCGCTTGACAGCGTAATTTCGACAACGTAAATCGTAAAATCGTATTCGTATAAATCTATTTATACGTTATACGATCCTTGCGTTTAAGTTTTAAGCAAATCAGTTTGCGTGTTTCCGTAAAAATAAGAATTTGTTCAAGAAATAAACAAAATTTCTATGGCAACCACACTAGTCCATCTAAATATTACTACGCGAAATAGCGCTGCGTAAGCGTAAGGAGTAAGCGTAACCGTAAAATTTT
>WJFA01001378.1:0-21935 GCA_009870155.1 Pseudobourletiella spinata | reverse complement strand
ATGGAAGTTTTTGTTGAGCATATATAACGAGGGTAGCACACACCACAACAGCCGGCATACTGTAGACATGGAGGAGACTTTTTATTGGGGCTGATGGGTTAACCTGAGCACAGGATCACATTGTGAACAAGTTGGGAAAAGTTTACTAGGTGGAGTAGAAAAACTGGCCTGGCTCAAATTAATCTAACTGATTTCCGAATGTATCTGAATGGGGCGTCAGTCCTATCTAGGGCAGTATAGAACGCCGGTAAAGTGCCATTGATTCGGTGTGTTGGAGTAGAGCGTGCGTGTGGGGTGTGTTGACAAAGTTCTTCTGTACGTTACGTACATGTGCACTTTAAGGGATTCGCAATCGCAACTAAAACACGGTGCACTTGTACTCCAACTCTAACACAGACAGACTTTTGGTACAGGCCGTCGTCCGCATTGCTATTGAGCTGAGCTCACCGCGAGTTGGTCATGTCATAACTTCCAGACATTTTCGCCCCCATCCGATCTCAGTCATTTTGTTCTTCGGGCTCCCTGTCGTGCATTGCAATAGGTTATGTTGGAAT
The DNA here is from genome assembly GCA_009870155.1 of Pseudobourletiella spinata. Lineage (NCBI taxonomy): Eukaryota > Metazoa > Arthropoda > Collembola > Symphypleona > Bourletiellidae > Pseudobourletiella > Pseudobourletiella spinata. Next base: position 21,381 of record WJFA01001378.1, on the reverse strand, counting down.
ACCGGAAACGATTCACACAGCACTGATGCTTTATGTACGGTAAAGGGTCAGAACCTATAAATGTGCAGCTAAATATAAACTACACAGGGACGTTGACAGCCAGGAAAAATACTATCTAGAATCAGACATACTGTTCTATTGTGTAATTTCTGGGGTCCATGCTCCCACTTGTTGAACTGGCAAGAGCGATGAGTTGGGCCATAACGTACTCTCTGAAGATATTGGGGGGTCTTCGCATCTAGCGTGTGCATCCTTAGCCCATTTTTTCTTCCTACATTTGTAACACACGAAGGGCTGTCCTGCGAGCTATATCAAGACATAATGGACATCAGGTTTTACTGTCACAAATACAGGATTTCTTACAGCCTGTCACCGATGCTGGCGGAACCAGAGTTGGTTCATTTTCAGTGATTTACAAGCAGTTGAAAGAAATTCATAAAACTCCAGCTTCGTTGACACAAGCTTTCTCCTTCTACCTTCAGGATGGCCATTGGCCACTCCATGAAGATCACCGCGTGTGATTACAAGATTACGTCGTACAAAGCGTGTGTACACCACACCCACAACACACATTCCCGCCGACATTCATTTCGCAAACTTTCCCAGGGGAACATCACAAATATCCCTTTTCAGCCTGCCTCCGAGTAAGCTAACAATGATTCGGAGAGGCAAAGCCTGAGTGATTGCCCGTCGTGTTTAGCGTCGGATCAAATTTTTAATGATAGTGTCACGTGTACACATGAAAACCAGAGGTTTCTTCCCATGCATGTTGTTTAGGTACGGCAAAACGTGAGCAGACCCTGTTTCAACACCGTGTGCGATGTGTCGCGTCTTTCATGCGCTGCTATGTTTCCAGCCTCCACAGCCCATCCCGCATAGCTACATTGTACAGTAGAACCTCGTTAATCCGGCCCCCCTTTAATGCGGTCATAAATTTCCGGCCCGATGAGCCCAAGTACATGTTAAACTAACCCCTTGATACGGTCACTCGTTAATGCGGTCAAACATTCGTGGTACCGAGAGGGCCGGATTAACGAGGTTCTACTGTAGTGCTTCCTCACCAGCGGAGGATCCCACATGTCCCTCTAGCATGTAGTGAACATTATGCGGATTTAAGAGGTCACCTCGGAGCATTACTATTGCCAAACTGCCCGTTTTGTCCCGAGCGGTTAAAACTTTGGAGGCTTGTAACTAAGGCAAACCTAAATTTCCGCACCTACAGGAGTTTGAGCTTGGCATTAGTAATTCTCCTAGGTGACCTCTTAAATCCGCATAATGTCCACTCTGTGCTTAGGGGGCATGTGGGATCCTCCCCTTGTCGGACCGACAGTTTATCCCATCTGCTCGCGGCGTTAAAAGTACACAAAAAAGCCAATGCTGCGGTGTTTCAATCCGCTTTAAATCCCATGACCGTAAAAACACCACCGAGGAGAATCATAGATAGCCTAATTTGTTAACTTACTTCAATCGATCACCCGTCCACTCCAAAATTTGACTAAGGTCGCGGAAAACTCGATGAGCTGTGTCGATTTGTACCACCCACTATCCAGCCAAATTAGCTGTGAGTTGAGCACAGTTCCCCAGCAGGGTCCAGTCCCCAGCACTTTGACTAAATGATTTTTTTCCAAAACTTGTTTTCCTCAAAATTTTGAAAACAATATGATTTCGTGTATGTCAGTGGTGAGACTGCAGGGGACCTTTGCCCAAATCACAACTAATTTGAGGGAAAGGGCTGGTGGGTGGTCCCAATCGATACGAATGATCGAGTTTTTGATGATATTAATCAAATTTTTGAGTGGACGGGTGGATCGGTTGAAGTACATTAGCAAATTAGGTCATATATTATTCTCCTCGATGGTACTGGGTGGTGTTTTTATGGTCATTTATTTAAATCCCCCACCCGACAGTTGAGCGGGAACTCCGATTACATTACAAATAGTTTCAGGTTCAGATAAGTGTACATAGCAAATAAGTTTGGAAATCCGACAGCATCCCGGGTTCCGCTGCGATGAAGTAAAACCATAGGGTCGTACTTAAACGCATATATTTTACGTGTATTTTAGGTATATTCACGCGCACGAGCCGGTACGTGCAAGGCTGGCAGTATAGACTACAATTGAATTGGATAAGGAAAATTGAAGCGGACGCAGCAACTATGTTCTAATTAGTGTCAGTTACTAAATACAGGATCCCCTATTTACAAACACTTAACTGCGTCTTACGCTCTGTACCACCGTGCCCTTCCTTGAAAATCACTGTGAGAGGCTCTGATTACAACAACCAATTTTCCTCCTAACTGGTGGATGATGTTGTGTTTGCATAGAGTGGCGCATTCGTTCCCAGTCGCATAGTATTTATTCATTCAGCTGGGGCGATATATATATTGCGTTGTAAACAAAGGCACATGGTCGTCGGGGTGCGGTTTTCCAGGAAATGCAACAGCGGCAAAACTAGGGAGTCATACTACTCGGCTGTGATCCACGGCAGCCCGTTATCGCTCATCAGCGCAGCAGCATTTTATCAATGAGTTTTGTTTGCACTATTATTTGAATTTTTCACCATGGATGGATGGACGCGGTTTAAATTTTAAAAATGGAAATTTCATCCGTGGTCTTTTTCCCCTTCAGTCTGTAGCAAAATATGAACAATTGAAATTTCTCGTGATCACTTGACAGTTAGTTTAGAGGGGAGAAGCTCTGCTAAATCCCACATTTAATCCCTATATCCCCACTTGAGAGTGAGTCACACTACTTGTTCACCCTGAAACGACGTATTAAGCATTCACTTAACCTCTAGACTGGAAAGTCAGAAGACTATAGTCATAGCCTCATATTACATTGAATTTACTATCCTCGTACACAGCACTGTTCAAACGCTTGCTGACGAAATGTGACATAGAAATAGCTAACTTTAATAATCCTCTAGACTGGAAAGTCAGAAGACTATAGTCATAGCCTCATATTACATTGAATTTACTATCCTCGTACACAGCACTGTTCAAACGCTTGCTGACGAAATGTGACATAGAAATAGTTAACTTTAATAAATCATTGGATTCTATTTACTATGTTAGATAAAATGAGGCGTCCAGAAACATGATTTAACCCAAAGTATGGATTGAAATCAAAAATTTTGGGGGGACTCGATTCATTTTTAATTCCGGCCGGCCTAAATGTTGGGGTTTTGCAATGCGAAAACCAAACCACGTTGTCCGTCCCGAAATATCAGGCTGGGAAGCATGCTGCTAAAGTATAGCGTCGGCAAAACTTGAGCTTGAAATTGACTCGTTTTCCCCACTCTAAATGTTTCAGCACTATAGTTTTGCGGTTGCCACCACAACCTGCAAACTCGTATTCACGCTACGCACAAATACTACAAGTTTCACGGAATCGTAAAGCTATGTTGATCGAACGGATAATTCGAGTGGCGCGCACCGCCTGTTAAAAAACCAACAGATATCCCGCACACGCATGTTATTATTCTCCAGCCTCCTACAAATCCGTGTCCACTAATTACCGACTAATTACTATTAATGATCACCCTAGGATGAGCTCCCCACCCCTTTGCAGAGATGAGAAAGGCAGGTGAGTAATCAGCGATATTCCCTATCAAATTAGCCTTCATGTCGTCAGCCAAAACGTCCACGTCCAGTTGCATTTAATGTCAAATGCACTTTCGACGTCGAGAGTATTGGGCTGACTGAGCAAAATTATTTCCACACGCTTCGCCACCCAGCCAGATCATAGCTAAAGATGACAGTAACACGTCCGCATCAGGTTCGTCACCGGGCAAATGTGCAGCGCACAATTGTACAAATTGCTCTGTAAGCACACGGTATACAACTAAAGAATCATGACAATGGGGCCACAGCTCGAATAACCATAATAGATCCAATGAATTCAAAATTACGATACGGGTAATCTCCGCTCTGTATCACCTGGACAACTGAAGGAGTCTAACGGCTTATCAGTACCTAATCTCGTCAACGTGGAATCCATTCCAAGATGAAGTTGGTTGACCAGTTGAATGGGCTTGAGAGAATCTGGGGATGGAAAACCAGAGGCTAACAGTACACATATGGGTTGGCTACACACATGCCATTACAGAGTCCCGTTCCTGAACTCATGCTACACAGACAGACTACAGCACGATTACAGGATAATTCTCTCGTCGTCACGAAACCTGACTCTACTATTGGGGCAGGTGGTAATTATTATTATTCTATCGGGAATGATCTGGAACATTCCATTACCACACCGCACACTTTTACCGTTACAGCTCAAACAAGAAAGCGGGCCTGAACCTTCAGAAATTCCACTTGAATATTTTCTGAGTAATTTCACGTGAAATAAAATGGAATGCGTATGTTCATTGTTGGGGATGGAGCAAGTCTGTGATTCACAGAGGTAGCAATCTCCATAGTTACTTTAAGTGCCCGTACATGGCACATGGATGCGTTTTATTGAAGAATTAGTTCGTGTTGGAGATTGCCTGTGTCAAGCCCATGTACTCTCTCTAGCTTCCCAAGATACTCTCTTCTCATAACAGACAAGTGCAGCAGGTTCAAGGTTTTAAAAGCATTGTTAAAAGATGCCGGAGACGAAATTATACAAAAGTGAGGACGCATATTTACGCAGCTACACTTTACGGCCGTGTAGACTTTGGAAGTAAAGTTCTTTTGGGGTAAAAGTTACGAGAGTATAATAGCCTGGGCCTGACGAGCTACTTTGGGGGAAATTGTATGTGAGCTCATTGTTCTTCGGGTTGCTAGGGATCTTTCAGACGCTCAGCAATCCCCCGACGTTCAACATTTGTAAGAATATTATTGTTTTCCAGACACGCTCCTGCTCCAGCATCACCAGAAGACGAAGAAGATGAAGAAGAATAGGGACAACGTCCGTGATGTAAACTTCAGGTCGGCTCCTCACCGACAGCATGAGTATATGGAAGGCATTAGAGCGGAGCAAGAGGGAGAATGGTGGTGGTGATGATGACTTCTCATATAGCGTTCTTCTTACTCATCGCGTCGCACATTTGTGAGCCTTCTTGTGTCCAACCACTCCGCTTCCCACAGCGTGAGGCATAAAGTCAGCGGAGCGGATGGACGGAGAGAAATCATCATCGTCGTGTGGTAGGTGGACGTTGTTCACTATACGGCAAGCCAACTTGTTCCCCTAGTAATAATCCAGTATTGCTCATCCGTCGTGGTGCGTACAGTCCTTGGATTCCATCCAACTATACACTTACATGGAGGCAAGCGACCGAATTCTGTCAGTACTCATTCATCCCTACACGGCGGCGCCGACGACGATAACTACTACAACAGCAACAACAACAACAACAACAACAACAACAACAACACCAACAACAGCAACAACAGCAACAACAACAACAACTGTACTGTCAAGAGGAATAGACTACCTGTGTGAGAAGGGTGGATAGAAGAGTGCGTGCGTTGAGCTTCTTTCCCAGTAGTCGCTCACATGTTCCCCGCTCGTAACGTTTACCTCCGGTGCTTCCTCCCTATACGAGTCGTGCCTGTTTGACAGCAGCGTGTAGGAGCGAGAGTTTTTCTGTGTGTACCCGGCGGTGTGAAAATGATGAGGATGAGGAGACCGCTTGAGAAAGTGGCGAAAGTTCTAGTGAAGAGACATGTGAGTGTGACTGCGAGGGAGCAGTCTGTGGCTGTGAAAACAAGCTCAAGGCGTACAGCGGCAGGGCCGCTGGAACCGCTCGGAGTTGGTGGGTGCCCCTTCAAAGCCGGCGGAGAGCTCTATTTGGCGGACGCGGAGGCCTTTAAGCCCACCTCACATTTGTTCCGAAATGCGGAGAAAACATCCTCAGAGTCCCGCATGGAAAATGTTAGCTCAAGAAGTTCCACAGGGTCCTTACCGTTCTCCCAAGTCCCAGCCCCAGCGGGGCTGCCGTTCATTGGGACACTCATTGAGTTCGCCCGGTTCGGCGGCGGGACCCAGCTTCATGAGTACAATCTGCGCCGGCATAATCAGCTTGGTCCAATTTACAAGTAAATTTCCTGACGTAAAAGATTTGTTGTGAAAAAAAAAATGCGTGCACATTTTGTACAAGCAAATTTTGCTGGTGTAGCAAGCGCGCGCGTCTGTGTGCGTGTGTGTGTGTGTACATTTGTGAAGGATTAAAAATAAGATTCTAATGTTCTCAACGCACTTGAACAGGGAGAATATTGCCGGTGCAGTGACGCTATTTGTAGCCGATCCGGAACTCTTCAACGATGTTCAGCGGCAGGAGGGCCTGTACCCGGAGAGTCTGAAACAAGATGCATTCAAGCTCTACAATCAGACGAGTGAGCATAAACTCCGAGGTGCATTTTTCATGTAAGTGCATAAACCCGTAATGATATAATTACATCAAAATTCCATATCTCTGTCTCCTCACTCTTTCTCAATGTGCTGGTGGTAATTATTTTGTGACAATAATAACATAGGATCATATAGGATGAGGAGCGACCTCAACAACCTTTATCATCATCCTTGATCGCCCTTTAAGTCAAAGTCATGGCCTGAGTTGTCTGTCCAGCAGTGAAAATGACTTGATGATAGTAGACCGTCGTAATAGTGGTGGCCTCACCACGGAGCGATTGGGGATTGTATGAGTTTGAAACAAAGTATGCTGCTGTAGGTGTCTGTGGATGACTGTGCGTGTGCTTGTGTGTGTGTGTGTTTGTGACAAGGCGGAGAGAAGTGGCGTATAATTATAGACTAAACGCCCCAAGGGAAAGTCATGGGTCATAATAATATCTCGTTTTTCCCCCTCATATAGTGCAATAATCAAAACTGAATATTTGCCAGATACGACTCCTGCTCTGTGTGTTGTAAATCTTTGGGTGCTATACACTCAACGTGGAACAAGGATGACTTTTTTTTAGTGGAAAACTTGGTGGCAGGAATGGAATGAAACTCCTCTGTCACGTAGTAGTTAGTTGTGCGGAGCGTCAGGTTATTCTCCTGTGTCCGCAGTGTCAGTAGCCCGATTTTAACCTTCACATGTTTTCATGTTTTCATGTACGCAATTCCTGTCAAAATGTGCGATGGGTTGTGAGGATATGCATGTACTTTATGCATTTATATTTATGTTATACATTTGTGTATGTGATTGTGAATGAGTATACATAGTAGTACTCATCTCTACGTTTCTGTGTCCAAGCGTGGATGTAAAAGTACATTGTGGCTGGCTGGGCACTCGTAAAAATACGAGCCGGGACAAACAACCAGTGTTTTATCGAGAGACGACTTTATCAGGAGAGAGTAAAGGCAGGAGTAGTATGACATGAGATTCCACACTTACCAGCATACGCTACATACATTGAACGTCACACAGACATACACACACACACACACGTAATCCCACTTTGCAACGTAATAAATTACAGCTAAGGCATTTCTTCCAAAAGCGTAAAGTTGTTTAAGTTTTCAGTTGCTCTCAACTCAAGTCAGGGACTCCCAACCAGTTTCATATGGCTCGTGTGTAGAGTAAGTCAAGACACTCGAAGACATTCGAAGATCGGTCTAGGGGCATGCAGAGGAGTCTTCGTCCCACCGTCTCCTCACCTTCTCTCACTTGGCTAAATGGCCAATCTGTCTCCATGGAACCATTTATTTGGCTGCCAGACCCATCAGCAGTTTGTGTGTGTGAGTGTGTGAGAGCTTGCGCTTGTACTGTGTAATGGGTGCGTACATGTGTGTGTGCCCATTGCGTGCGTTTGAGTGTCCATCGGGTGTAGGTGGGTGTGTGATTCAAATGTGTGAGTGTGCATTGCATGTGTGCCTGACTGTGGGAATTGCATATTTGTATGTATTTGTGTGTGTGTGTGTGTGTGTGTGTGAGTAGGTGGGCGTTGCGTGTCGGTGCAGATCGCATGGCTATATGGGGGGAAAAGGTTTACGAGTGGCCCGGTGTGGAAGTTACTGACGTAAGGACGAGACGGAGCAAATAATGGAAGTATAACGTGTACAAATTCAGCTTCCCCTCTTCCCCACTCCTCTGATGAAGTACATAACGGAAGTATTAGTTTTCGAGTGGAAGACCAAGATGATGTGTCAGTCATAGAGACTATATCCATAATTTTTAGATTAGTGTTTCAAAGGACGAGCGAGAGTCTTTGCATACGAGCACGTATAAATCACACGCTTCATCGATTCTCTTCCCACCAAACGCCGGCAGTGTGAAGGCTTATGAAACTCGTACTAGGTTGATGGTTTCCAAACAGAAATCGTACTAAATATCGGATACTGTGGGTGTCCCACCCATTACACTCACAACATCGGTTAGTACCACTAATGAGTCTCCTTGCATTGGGATTTGGAAATTGCGGAGTCCCCCTATGTGTATGCTTGCTTGTGTGTGTTTGTGCGTTTCTGTGTGTGTGTGTGTGTATGTCTCGGCGTGTGTATGACGAGGGAGACAAAGTGAGCACTTACTGCGACTCTTGCCCATTTTTATCCGGTGAAAATGTGGTACAAACTGGATGGTCCGAGTCTAGCGAGAGTCCACTTGGATGTGTGGAAGGTAATCGACGAGTGAGAGTGTCCGCTCCCGCTGTGTACAGTCAGACTCTCAACACACTTGCAACCCCAATACACTGCAGCCGGCAGAACCTATTTAGCCTTCCTGGTGTCTGCATGTAGTAATTACTTCGGATCACATCTCCCAAGTTTCCTCCCATAATGGGTCCAGTATATTCTGTATATACTTCATCAGCATAACTCCTATCAACCAATCGCAAGTGTATGTGTGTGTATACACCCAGTGACACGTTTCACTTGGAAGGGATCATTATGGCAATCTCACCTTTGATTATTTGCTTAATGGACATTTTGCAATCTGTCCTGTGTGGTCCTTGTGACCACTAATATGCGTTCACAGAGGCGCATTAGTGGTGGAATGTACTTAGGCTGCCAGGTATGTGTATGTATGTGCCTGTGGTGTACATATTACATTCGTGAATGCCAGGGCTTCCGTTCCGTAATCCATCATGAGTGGAAAAGGTGGAGTACTTTCCCATATTTTGTCATCATCATCCGTCATCAAACCCAATAAGTCGACACTCAAAATTATCATGGGGGTGCTTAGGCAAGGAAACCGAATCCTCATGCAATCCAACAAAGTATTACATCCAATCCAGATTTATCCGCGGATCATCTGATTTACTCGAAAACCTTTGGCTGTAGGTGACGACGACATCTGGAAGGCTCTCTCATGATTATAATGTAAAAATGGAAGCCATTCTAATGTAGACCAATTCGAGTTAACTCTTAGATAGAAAGAACGATAAATGAGGGCACTTTAGTATTTGAGTTTGAGTTCTCAATGATTGCATCTCCTTGAGTGCATATGATGCTGAGGATGTAGATTTTTTGGAGAGAAGAACGAGACTGAAGACTTTTTTGTGCAACAGGTTTGAATTGAGCGAATAAAACGTAGGTTTTTCTGCGGGGGCATTCTAACGTGTGATCTTAAAGTGAGTCTGTCCGTGTTGCTCATGGGCATACATACACGTCCTTTCAATTTAAAGGTAAAACATCTCTTTTCCCTCTCTTCCCCCACATGTATAAACACATGTATAGGTGTACACACCCTCCTTTTATTTTTATGGTCTCACGCGGATGATTTTATAGCTCCCAGAAGTCTTAGAAGATACCTGTCAGCATGTTGTGATTGCGAGCGAGTTGGAGCAGAGGATAGAATCCACTAGTTAGGTTCCGTCTAGACGTCGCTGGCAGACACCAATTGCTAGACTAGGAAGCCGTTTCTTACGATTCCTTTAATATGCACGTCGTTATTTTTGTCCTACGTATATAATCAAAGAAGATTTTGCGGGTGGTCTCTCATCTTCAAGAATTCAGTTTAATAATAACAATAATAATGTTTTTTTCGCGAGAAGTTTTCTTTCATAAGCGCTACTGGCCGTTGTAATAAATTAGCTGGCTACAACAGCTTCTCACGTATTTAGTTTAAGCATGCTGAGAGAATGACACGCGTGACACAGGGAACGGTCAAGTATATTAGCCTTCTAATGACAACTTCTGATCCACCCGCCCGTGTGGCCTAATGCAACTTTAGTTTAGTTTTTTGGAATGTTTTAAAAATCACGTCGTGGAAAATGGCATAGCGCGCACACACTTTGAACATATCCCATGCCCAAATGTGGCACGGTCTGAGAGTCCCCCTCCATGGTAAACCAAAGTTCGAAAGTAAACTATAATGTTGTTTCAAACTGAAACCACCCACGACTTAACCCATGCTGTTAAGCACAGAACTTACAACTGCGGAGCAGTAATACAACAAGACAGATGTCATACTCCGAATACATTATGCCTAAAGGGGATCCATGGGACAGTATATACTTTTGTGGGAAAATCCTGTGATGAGCACTGACTGACACAGAGGTGGACGCAGATCTTTCTGAATAGCTTCACGTGGTCGCTCCTTAATCCAACCCCGCAGGAGGTCTGTGGATACATTTCCCAATGGATGTGCAACCTGTTTGCAGCCCTATACCCAAGTGCTGCTGCTCTGTTATTGAAAAAAAGTGAGTATACTGCGGAAAAGTGGAAGTAGAAGATTTTATTTGCAAGACTTATGTCGTGACATTTGACATTGAGATACCTTCGGAGATTGTACTTTTTTTCGTCGTCCTATTGTCACCCCAGATTTAATCAGAGCCTCGTCAAGTACTCCTCTGTGAAAGTAAGGCGGGATTTTTGTGAAATTACCAACCCACATGGTGTCTGAAGATGCATCAGCGTTTCAAGTTTTTGGCGCGGAAACTTGAAATGAAAGATGATATTTTGTAACGTAATATAAAACAGGAATTGTACTGGTGGAAGACTTGTGACCTTGTGAGAATAACAATAAGAATTAATGTTATGTATCGTACGTTTCAGATTTCGACCGAGAATTAATTCGGATCCGAGGGTTCGGTCTTTGTGTTCCGTTGCTAATGAGTCACACGATGTGGACAACTAATGAGCCTCCCTTTAGAGAAGTATAGTTTTATTTCGTTAAAGAGTTGAGTCGAAATCATTCAAACATCTGACTGTATACGGTGGGAATACGGCGTGTCGATTGGAAGCGAAGTAACCAGAAGTATTCATTTTAATCTCGGGCTGTCTATTTGATTACTTTTATTGATCGGCCAAGTGAACTGTAGGATCTGGATGAGACATAGAAAGTGGAAAATAATATTGAATTGCCGGGGTACTGTGCCGTTACTCGGCAACATACAGACGGTTCGTACATGTGGCTCGGCATGTGTTTGAGCAATGACCTTTGCAAGCTCCCATACTAAATTGGCTGGTCAACGTAAAGAATTTTGATTTAACCAGAGGGCCTACGACAGCTTCTGGAGATGCGTACAGTTGACTGAACTCATCTCGGGGATCTTGTTAAACTGTATGGGAATTTGTGATGATGACGACGATGACGATGGTGTTGAGGAGGATGATGATGGTTGGGAGGGTTGGAAAACAGGATTGCTGAAGCCTCTGTGGGAGTGAAGTTCTGGACGGGAAAGGTGTGCTGTGCAGGTGTATAGGCTGCAAGCGGTCTTTTCTGTATCCCATTTAGCGGACCAGTAATGACGGACTGGCTGTCAAGTGCTAAGGGCATATAGATTCAATAGTGGCTGTTACGGTCATACGCATCATGCATTTATGCCCATGTGAAACATGTTAAGTTGATATGACGATAGGTTTCTCAGGTTCTTCGAATCAGTTGTTTATGTTGCTATAGGATGTGAACGGGCTTGAAAGATCCAATGGGATGACTTCATCAACGTTTAAAGGGAGATAGTAAAAGTGTACCATGGGAGATTACATTGTTTCAATTTTCACAACAACCTGCTCAATAGTTTGCCTTGTCAGCATGAGGAATACACTTATGGAAAATTAATAATGTTGCAACGACTTCTCGGAAATTTTTAAACGGGGGAATATCGGCACGGAATATTATCTTGCTCTTGACAATGTTATCCGTCGCTAGTATAGGCAGAAACCAGCGCAGTTAATGTTTTCTGGGTTTAGATGGGAAAAAAGCTTCGGTCGACTTTTCACTGCACATACTTGATTGCTTTATGGAGGAAAAGTTACAAACGGCCTATGCAGAAATACTTTTGATCTGTTTCATGCGCATATAATGTTGCATTGGATATCACATATATGTGTCCGAGAACGGTTGATTTTAGATGAACGTTGTAATTTGACAGTTATGAAAATCTTAAGCTGGTATAATTGAATGGTAATATACTTAGTTTAACACGTCAAGAATGCATGAGCAGGCGTAGGGTTTCATGACCCGCTCAGATTATAACATTTTAATCAGGGGTTATGACCTCATTATCGCTCCCTGCATCCAATATGTCATAGTCAAGTTCAGAGCTTTCCTCTTTACATGTATGTAATATGCAGATAATCATCTTCATATAGTATAAAATTCAATAGTTGTCGGCTTTCTATGGCATGAGGCAGAGAGAATGTTAACAAGATGAGCTCAAAAGTCAGATTGAGAGGAGAGAATAAGATTCACAAGGNGAGAGAATGTTAACAAGATGAGCTCAAAAGTCAGATTGAGAGGAGAGAATAAGATTCACAAGGATAAATTATGGAAGTGGAGCAACGTACCAGGAGAAATACGCTTCAAAGGCTTTGTTAACCACACACGCTTGACGAATTTCCATGTCGTCGTCCTGTAACAGGACTACTACTAGAATTTTCCGAGATCGTCACCTTTCTTTATGGTCAATAGCATGGACAAATCTAACGTGGATTGAACTTTTCTACGCTTGAAATATTCTAAAAGTTTGGTATGCAAACAATTGATCCACGGAGCATTGGCACAGGGACAGTTGAAACAAGGACAATGAACAACTGATCCAGTGGGAAGGAACGGGTATGCTGCCTTCAGATATGTACAGCGGACAGCTGTTCGTGTTCCCCGCGTCAATCTCCCTGTCAATCTGCAGTGGATCAGGTGTCCAAGAACCGAAAAGTTTCGGTTTCTCATGGAAAACTTAAACTCACTTTTAGTCTATCAAATCTGCATGTTTTAGTCACCCTTATATTTCACTGTTACGATATTTTTGAACATGGAGACATTCCAAAGTCCCTTGTTTCTTTCGTTACCATCATATGGCAAGATTATATAAAATTCCAGGGTTCTAGCGGGTAAGTTCCAGTGAAGGCCTAATAGGGGTAGGAAAGTTTATTTCCATCATAAATTTTTATTTCACCGACTTTTAGGTTTGTTAGCATTAGTTTTCTGCTGAAAACAAACCGGAAGGGCCCAGTATGACAACAACAACTAGCACCCTTAATGACAATAATGACCAATACTATAGCTAATTTCAAACTCGACAATCCCACTTTTAGAAATTGTGCAGAGATCTGTCTGCTGAACTTCTGTTGGAAATGAGTTTGATTTCTAAATTATTATGACTTATTCTGATGAACAAGTGCATTTGTATTTTTATAGAGAAGGAGAGGAATGGTGGCACGCCCGGCGCGCGTTCAACACTGTCTTCCTCAAGCGCTCGCATACATTCCCGGAAGTTATGATTGCTTTTGAAGACTGCCTTAGTGAGAATTTAAAAAAATGGGAAGCGAAAGTGGAGCAGAACTCTGGGACCCTGCCTAATCCCGAACTTGAGATGTACAAATTTGGATTCGAAGGTATATTTATAAGCATTTATCTTTGACTATTGTGACTGGAGAGTTTATTAATGCAATCTAAAATCAGAGTAGCAGTAAGTAATGCTTCAAGAAATTCCTCATTTCAGCAATTGCTCAAATTATGTTTGGGCGCCTATTCGAAAGAAACTGGAAGAGACTGAATAAAGACTTGGAACAGACTGTGAAAGAAAGCCAGAAGGTCTTTGAAGAAAATAACAAGATGCTAGTGATTCCTGCTAAGCTGGCTCAGCGGCTCAACCTGAAACTGTGGAGGAGTTTCGAAGGAGCCCTCAGTGAATTCATTCAAACCTGTAAGATTTCATGTTCGAGTACGGGAAATCTGAACAACAAAACCGAGGGTAGTATGGGGTAACATATGTGCTACTTCTTGAATATTTTTCCAGGTACAGCGGTGACGCGCCTCTGTGCTGAAGACCTGGAAAATGTAAATCCTGAGAAGGGGTATGAAGAAGGCGGTCTTTTGTATCGTATCTGGTCAGAAACTGACTTGCCATATGAAAAAATGGTGGAGATTTCTTCTGGAATAATACTAACTATCGATCCGGTAAATGAAGGATTCGCTTACTCAGTCGTATAGAGTTCTCTTAAGTCTAGTCGTTATCACCTGACGTATCTTCATCTTTTTTACAGCCATCTGTAGTTCTTGGGTGGCTTTTGAATACCCTGGGCCAGTATCCGGAGGTACAGCAAAAAATGTACAAGGAAATCGCGGACGTGTGCGGTGAAAACCAGCCAGCGACATACTCCCACCTTGCAGAACTAAAATCAGTCAGAACATTCATCAGGGAAACTCTGCGAGTTTTTCCTGTTGCACCGTTCCTTGCCCGCATAATGCCGGAGGATACCGTGATCGGACGGTTTGAGGTTCCCAAAGGGGTAAGTACTGATGGAGGATAACTTTTTGGAAGTGAAGGACAAATTTTCATATTTTTGGGTTATTTTCCAGCAATTGGTAGCCTTGTCCTTGTACGCCTCTCACCGAAATCCAAAGTATTTCCCGGAACCCCTCCGCTTCATGCCTGAGAGGTGGGAGCGGAAGGAGGTATCAAATCACCACAGTTCCCACGTTGGTGTCACCGATCCAACCGCATTCCGACCTTTTGGCACCGGTAAACGCGCTTGTCTCGGAAAACAAGTGGCAGAAGTGATTCTGCAGATGTTTGTCGCACGGGTAAGTCTCCTGATTGGAGTTAAAGCTCGTAGCTTATTGTTTGGCAAACTTTAAGTTATTCTATACAACTTGCTGAAATTACGCATGCAAGTGCTTTGCGACTTTATTTACAACTAGAGAAAAGTACTTGGAATTAAAATTAATATGTCTTTTTGCTCCGTGCTTTCCAGATCGTTCAACATTTTCAAGTACGGAGTGACGAAGTGCGACCCAAGATGTGTACAATAATGGTTCCTGATCGTCCATTAAACATTCGGTTGAAAAAGAGGAACAACCGGTGATGAATTTGACCAACGTTATAAGATTTTCTTGTGATACTTATGTCTCAAATCTATTTCCTTCGTCCCGACACGTGACGTATACTCTTGTGCTACTCTGGTACCAAATCGTTTTTTGACAACCCTACGACAGGGTGATTGACTATTTAAACCGGAGTTGTGCAACGCCAAATTATATGTACAATAAACTAAGTAAGAAGTTTGTTTTTTATTACCTGTAAAGTAAATTATTTTTTATCATCTTTATTGAAGCGTCATCAAAACTAGATTTGGTACATATCATGGATGTTGTTCATTTAAACCTTCTGCCCGGCTTGTCTGTAGCCGGGGCGTGTCACACATTGATTGGCTGATGCTTCATCTATTGTGGATCTTCGTCTCATGGCCCTTGTGCCCTGAAAGAAAATTATGAGACTTCATCATAAAGGACTACCCGCACTAACTTCGCCGCAGTCAGCGAGGGGGACCTATAAATACCACTAGCTAAATCATCACCTCCGCTGAAATCATTGGTAGAACTTGTGGGAAGTGGCGGGAAAAGTCACTGACTTTTCCCTTTGCTGGTGTATCATGTGCCGGCTCAATTCGTTGTTAAAGGGATATGCATTATGCATTAAGGGTACGATTCACTAAAAGTCAGTCAGCTGACAGCACTGAGCCCTACACATTAACTGTGGCGGATACTACTTTGTTTTTATTCGTGAGAAGTTGAGGACTATCGTCCGGTTCTGGCTGTGAAGTTGCAATCAAGTTATTTTGTCGTGTAGCAGTATCCAGTGGAATAAAGGGCGCATATACAGCAGTGTAACTCTGAAGTTATTAAATACAGTTTGATTTGGGTACACTGTGAATGAATTTCAGTTTCAGCTGGTGATAAGTCATCAGCTTTGGCAACATGGCTGCAAATACTGAATCAGAACAGGATCCCAGGGAGGTGCCTCTGGAGCTGTGGGTGAAAGTAAGAGCTTCGTAACTACAGGGTTTCTCGTGGTTGCAAATGCGTCTCATAAGTTGGTGTGTTGTGATTTCTGTTGTACCTGGTGATATTTACAGGCACTTTTGCGCAAGCCGGCAAATGTCATTATTACATTTAACCAATATCTGGATCAGTTATTGGCCGGTGGCATTCATTTGGGTCAACTGACGGAACTGTTCGGAGAAAAAGGAGTCGGAAAGACAACATTATGGTACTGAACGTAGGTATAGATAGTTTCTTTTGAGAAACTGGAATGAATTAGTTTATATGTAATGTACTTATTAGTTTGCAGTTGTGCATAACAACCAGATTGCCCCGGCGTATCCAAGGACTTGGAGCCGAAGCAATTTTCATCGAGACTGAAAACTCCTTCATTGGGACAAGATTAAAACAAATGGCACAGGCCTGTGCTCATCATTGCCGTTTAATAAGAGGCTTCGACTCGATAGTCACTGAAGATTACCTACTGAATGGAATACATTGTGTATCATGTAATGATCTTCAGGAGCTAGAAGTACTTGTACTGGACTTGGATGATTACATTCAGCGCCATCCCAAGGTTAGCCTGATTTGAAGTGAGAGTCAGAATCAAATCTCAATTTCGGTCGAAAAATCTGAGACGTATTTGGTCATACAGGTGAAGCTTGTTGTGTTGGATAGCTTGGCTTTCCCTTTCCATACGGATGTGGTCACTGTAACATCATCTTCATGGGTGAACCGAAATAAATACTTGTACCGGTTGACCCAGGAGTTTAATCAGTTGATCAATAAATACGGAATTGCAGTAAGTATTTGCTAAAAAGAAACTTAATCCTTAAATTTGGCCTCACATGAGATGAGAATGATTCTGACTGAACTTTCGTAGGTAATTCTTACCAATAATATGACCACCCGCTTCAGTAAGGACGGTGACAAAAGTACAATACCCTGCTTGGGTCCCTCGTGGCCGTACATGCCACAAGTTCGTCTCGAATTGCAACGTGATGGATCTGGGAGGAAAGCTGTGTTGCTGAAGAGTTTTACTTGTGTACCACAGGAAAATGTTGCCTATTTCACGGTTAGTCAAGATTGTCAGGAGGGAAGGGTCCCAGAAGGACCCTTACATTTGCATGTAGATGGGAGAGCTTTGCACGTGGTCATGATATGATATCCTATGATTGTATTATTTTCTGATACAGATTACAAGTGCTGGAATACGGTAGCTTTGACGAAAATCATCCTTCATTTAACCCTGCCTTACGTTGTCATGGAAACTATTTAAGGAGACTGATTTTTGTGGTTGCAACTGCCAAGCTTTAACGATGACATGACCAAGGATCCAGGGTTGATGTCTCCGACTATACCGATTTGGCTCATAGAAGATACCAGACGCAGGCACTCAGGTTTGCGAGTGCACGCATAGATAAAACTTGTTGTATTTAATCGTAATTTTGTTTAATTCTCTGTTAGTTGATGTTTTTCATCCTTTTTGCAAACTTGGTGTCTAAATATTTGACGACAGATGTCACCTACTTCAATAAATACAAGGTACTGTTCGAAGAAAAAATCGTGTAAATTGCTATGCGTTTTACCAGATTTCTATGAATCCGCGCTTGCTAATTTATACAGGATGTTTCAAAATGATTTCCACAATTTTTTTGCCGGTAAAAATCCCAGAGATCTTATATGCTTTAAATGATGACTTTGTAGTTTTCAGCTGTTACTAAAAAATTGAGCACAACATTCTGAAACACCGTGGACATCAAACATTACTTGCGTCTCTTTCCTTGCATTCATGTAGGAATCATAAAGTTAATGATGTAGGAAATTGCACTTCTTTCTTAATCCATATAGAAATCTCATACATTTGTTCATACATCGTGTTAGCGAAACGTGTAACGTGTACAGCGAAAAAATTCGTACACCGTCAAAGGACCCGTAGGAGGTTAGGCTTTGAGCACGGCGTATCTTATTGGTGAACATTATTAATTGGGTCATTTATCTTTATCGTATCACTATCACATTACGACTCTCGTAATACAGCGCAATGGACTCCATGTCTTTGAATACCCCACAGAATTTTAATAAGTGTATATTTTGTATTACGCCATATCATTCATTTTCTTACACATCTTATAACTTTGCAATTTCCCAAATATGTCAACTGCAAGTGACCCAAATTTCATTGGCAATACTGTCATACTTTCATATGCATTTAGGCGAATGTGTCCTTTCAGCGGCTAATTTCATCGTATAATTTGTGGATGAAAAGAATGATGAGGTCTTCTCATGATTACTCTTGTGGAGCGTGAGCCGTCTGAGTTTCCGGTATAGGTGAAGTTGCTTGTATCATCATAGCCAATTTAACTAGCAATTGTTCGTATTATCTAAGGATTGTAAGCGACATGGCAGGTTGGAACATTCACAGACGCTGTGAATATATTGGTGAGTTGAGTATAGTAGTCGCACCTTGTTCCGTTATCAGTACATAGATAAACTGATTAAATTTTTTGCAGCCGGTTAGTTCACATGCCTAGATCAACCTGAACTTAATTGTACAGTGCTAAAATCGCCAGAGATTGTGAGGTCATTCAGTAAAGTTCTGAAACGAAACGTTCCGGCTTTAAAGATGCCTCATTCGTATACAACACTTTTTACGGGTACACGAACGGAAACAGATGACTAATCCCTGCACATAGTCTCATTCACACACAGGTATTTCAAGGTACTGGTCTCTGGGATTACTCATTCAATTCCCTGGCATATTGGCTACATGTTTCACGCTTGGCACTCGTTCGACATGTGCACACTACTGCTCACTTGCCTATTAGTCAAGCTGCATTCACAGCAGTCAGTAAGTCCGGTCTATGCTACAGAATTTCCGCATATCTCGGCTCTAACTCAAACCGTACAGTGCTCTTATTCAGTCCCGGAAAAACACTGGCTCCTTCAAACTCCTCGTATCTTATTTGCCTGAGGAAATTAGGGTAGTGCCTTTTGAAGCCTTGTAAGGGGCTCCATACGTCAAGAACCATGAGCCGTCCAAAGCCACCAAGACGACTGGACTCTCAGATGGACCACACAACAATCCCGTTGCATCAACTGAATCAGGTTTGCTATTCAGAATTTTGTAGTTGCTTTGTTCAGTAGTCCAGGATTTTTTGAACTGTATACTAATCTATTTGGGAACTTCATTTTCCAGGATTGGGGACCGGTTTTTCAGCAGGTAAGTTCCTATCTGAGAATAACCTTAACTTGTTTTATGTTATAGGGTTGTGCCGCGTACTGTATGTTACTGGTTTTTTATTTGCAAATTTTCTCTTGTAGTTCAGTCCGGATGAAAATGGGGAAGTGACTCTAACATTTGTAAAGGAGTGCTTGAGCCTTGGGGAGCGTGACCATGGGATCCCAGAAAGTGCTGTCAGTGCATTAGTGGAGCGGGCTGATAAGGATCATAATGGAAAACTAAACTTTGAAGAATTTGTAGAGATGGTAAGCTCTTCAAGCCGTTTGTTTGTGTTCATAGGGGATCGGGACGATAGATCAGATACACTGATGTGGAAGACTGTTATGACTTTTAAAACGTGGAATAA
The DNA here is from genome assembly GCA_009870155.1 of Pseudobourletiella spinata. Taxonomy (NCBI): domain Eukaryota; kingdom Metazoa; phylum Arthropoda; class Collembola; order Symphypleona; family Bourletiellidae; genus Pseudobourletiella; species Pseudobourletiella spinata. Next base: position 1,660 of record WJFA01001378.1, on the reverse strand, counting down.
TTCCAGGTCCGGGGTACGGAATATGCTCAGCTTCAGAGGCCACTGATCAGGCGGGCCCTCAAAGTAGCTGCCTTCAGCGTCATACCTCGAAACATGAGAGGGGAATATGGGCCGAAATACGTGGATGAGTATTCCTGCACCCGGCATCCACCCTTATTCATGCTCACCATCAGTTTTGTCGAAGTGAGTAAACATCACTGAAAATATAGCTTCCCTTTGATGAGATTCAACTGACAGTTGATTTTCTTTCTTTTATAGCTTGGGATTTTCATCTACCATGTGATCAAGCTATAATAACCAGGGAATATCCATTGGCCCTAACGGACCCGCACCGGTGGAATCCCGCTTGATATATAATCCTTATCGTCGTTACGAGGCTTGGAGATTCGTCACATACATGTTCGTTCATGCAGGGTAAGGACCTGAGCTAATAACATGTAGCCGAGAGTCACTCTGAGCTGAATATTGAGAAGCAGTGAGTAAATGTGTCCTCTTTCAGGTACATGCACATCGTCTTTAACATCCTGGTGCAGCTGATGTTGGGTATACCATTAGAATTGGTCCACAAGTGGTGGAGAATACTGGTTGTGTACCTGGCAGGAGTAGTGGCAGGCTCGTTGGGGACGTCTATCACTGATCCCAAGGTTTACCTCGCAGGAGCATCAGGTGGCGTCTACGCTTTGATCGCAGCTCACTTAGCCAGCGTTGTCCTGGTAACTGTTTTCATAATAACATTACACGGCATATGTACGGCGGGAAAGTGGCTAATTTACAACTAATGTATTATGCAGAACTGGTCAGAGATGGAATTTGCTTGGCTTCGCGTTGCGGCCTTTGGGATTATTGGTGCGTCGGATGTTGGTGTTGCGGTATATTACCGTTACGTGGGAGTAGATACGAAGGTAAGTTACACGAAATATTTATTAAATATCACTGAAGATTACATCAAATGTACCGTAGGTTTTAATGGAACGTACTAATAACTTTTATATAGGTGGGTTACGTTGCACACTTTGGCGGAGCCGTAGCTGGTCTTCTGGTGGGAATCGTGGTGCTCCGTAATTTACGGAAACTTCGTTGGGAAAAGATTGTGTCTTGGGTGTGCCTGTCTGTATTTGTTGTCTTAATGGTCGGGGCAGTTGGTTGGAATCTACTGTTCCCGGGACATTTTCCTGAACCTAAGGCTTGAGAAATTGACCCGGTCTTCTGTACAGCAACAATTCGTCCGCTTACATTTTCCCTTTCCGCAAAAAAAGGGAATCGGAGGTGATGGAGGCTGCTGCAGCCCCCTGCCTCTTAAAATCGCAATCAGTCTCTCAGTGTGTATTAGTGGCTTTTCTGAAAATTTTCCACGAACTTTGGATTCCAACTTCCAAGTCTAACCCGTGCACCGCACAGAGTTTCTGGTCATGGCTTCATGCGTCAAGCACGAGATTATTTCGCAATCTCACATTTGTTTCCGTACTGAAGTGAACAGGGAAGTTAAGTAACTCAGGGAAGATGGCGTCTTAGCTACGGTAAAGGAATGAAGGAAGGTTTAACTAAGCTGCTATGATAAGTCACAAACGGTCCAACTGAGACATTTCCCTGTAGAAACAGGCAACTTCTGGTCTCGGTGAGTGCGTTGGCATACACAGTGTATAGACAGCTCAATTTTCTT
>WJFA01001377.1:0-21961 GCA_009870155.1 Pseudobourletiella spinata | reverse complement strand
GCTATTTTACCGTATATAAGGGGAACTTTTTTCCAGAAATATATATATATATATATGTGTATACATATTGACAGATTATATAGATATAGATATTTATACATGTATGTATACATAAGTAACAAAACTACGGAGGCTCAAACAGTGAAGAGTATAGTGTGATGCGCAAACACATACACACACACACACACACGTAAAATCAAAACTGATAACTGCCAGTCTGAGTCTGAATGTTTACCATAGGCGTGGAGAAGGAGTGGATTGGGATGATAGAGCCACCATGTGTAAGGATTCGAGTATCATCAAATCGTTCTTGAGGCACATACGAGCCCGTATCCGGGTAGTTACAACTCGGCGGCAATTGATGTGGATGGGGGTGATGGTGCTGTGACATGGAAGGCAAGTCAGACAATTCAAACTCGGTCTGAGGAAGACCCTCATATCCATCAAGCCGGGGTCCTCTTCGGATTGCCACGACGGACATTCCAACTCCGACAACATTTTTATTGGGTCCACCACCACTCCCATTATCCGAGCTCAAAGTAATCACGTTCTGCTTCGGCACATCTGATTTACTCGTCTGTGTCGGGCATTCTGTGTATCCCGCCACCGACCCGTTCAGCTTCGCCTCATTCTGAAAAACGCACACGAACAAAGTCCGCACAGTCAGCTTTCCACTTGTATACTGAGGAGGAGGAGGAGGAGAAGGAAGGTTGGGGGGGAGAGGTGAGGCTCAATCAAAAGGCGTGCATTCTCCTCCAACATGAACTACTACACGACAGGTTTCAAAATAAACAACAGCAACAACAGTATAGGTTTTAACAGTAGGCTCTCTCCATTCAAATCTCCTTTTGTTCTTCCAGTATTGCACTATAGAGTCCTCCACAGTGCTGCTGGAAATCAATGCAAGGGTCATGACTTATTCATATACGCTCCTTCACACAAGTTGACCTCAATCGTATGTAGCGAATCTCACATATGCTCCTCCATAGCATCTTCGCCTCAGGACTTTACTCTCCTTTATTCAAGCCAATAATAAAACCATGCTAGAGGCTTTACTAAAACATTACTGTACATTGTACATAAATATATATATATATATATGCAAATACAGTACACCGGAATTCCATACCAAGTCAACCACTGGGGCTTCCTCACTGCACCAGTAATGTATGGTATTGGAATTCTATGGAGTTGAATATTTGCGGAACTGCACTGCACTGCGGGTTGAGAAGTGGCAGGAGTGACAGCCCCCGGTAAGAATGCATGAGCCCTTCACAACATACGTGGAGGCAACTAATACCTATCAACTAGATCCCGTTCAGTCTCACTATTATTATCTCATTCAAACGGACACGTCACCAAACCAGAAAACGTGCACTGCTCGACTACTTTAGAGTTTACTTGTGAATAAATGTTGTGTGATTTATTAATTGCATTGGAGTGAAATTAGTGGGCTGGGAGCAAGATCACGAAAGCTTTTCATTTGTCATCCAATCTCCCTTCATAATGCTGACAAGCATGAGAATGCGGTAGTGACAAGTGACTTGCGGGTAACCTTGAACAATGGGGGGGGTACATTGGGCACAAGATGCATTTTGCATTCCCATACGTTGGGTACAACAATCGATAAGGTCCTGATTATTCGGATTCCGGGGGATCATGCAAATCCCCTCACAATTGGGGCTTGACACAGCATAAATAATAGCAAGGTTCGCTTCAGATCCCAATCCAATTATTAACAATTTCTAAAACAAGGAATTCATTTGAATTCGTTCATTTTATTATGACGCGGGATTGAAGGAGCAAGATACCCAACAGCGCTCCGTCCGGAACGGAGGGCTGTGGAAGTATACCGAAAATAGGGGACAAAAATAATCATGCCCAATGGAATGACTCCTATACAATCACTGACCTGAACTTATCCGTAATTACGTAAAGAAATTACATGACGTTTGTACTACTACTACTACTACTACTACTTTCCATCCCAAACTCTGCTCATGCTACCCATACAGCTTCCTACTGTAGCAAGTCGTAGTACCCTCGGAAATCTTGAACGCTGTCAGCCTGACACTACGCTCTCCTCCGAAACCCCCTATTCACTCACTCACTCACTGGGATGGAGGATCCATAGAGAAAGAGCTGAGTATGCTGGTGCTGGTGTGATGCAAGAAGCTGCAGTACAAAGGACTACTGCGTGCAAATGAGACAAAAAAAAGCTCTTCCCCCTATTAAATGACTACCCGGGGAAGATTTTCCTAATGGCCTCGGGGCGCCATTAACTTATGGCACGATGGGAATGGGGGACTCAAATGGATATATCCTCCTCCGTCCCCTTCTCGTTAATATAATTTTCGCAGAGTTCTGCCCAAACGGACCCCATCGCGCTATCTAATGGTACAGTCTGAGAGAGCGGGATTCATCCAGCGGGTAGACAGGGGGGCGACTGTGTGGATTCCCTTACTTTACATATGTACATAAATATATGCTAAGGATAGGAAGACAGAAATATACATACGAAATATAATATACTCTCAAAGACTGATCCCCCTGTCCAAATGTGCCAGCGCTCATTCAAAAGCTCAACCCGGTTGGATATGAAATGCGTACTCCTGGTCCGCAAAATGTAATCTAGTACTCCATTTGTTATTGTCAAGTTCAGCTACACACTTTGGAGTGGCAAAATCATGAGGCTTGGCTTATAATAATGAAACGGGTTTGTTCCGAGCGAGAGTCTATAGTCAAACTTGATGAACGAACGGCGGCGGTCTCCAGTCTCCATGCCTAACTTCTGCCCTTTTAGTTGGCACACTCTACTGCACAGAGAAGCGCGGAAAATTACATGACCGAAAGGAGACATCATGTTGGATTCTCTCCACGGATTCCATGCCAGTGACAAGGAAGTAGAGGCAGGGTGGCGGGATGGGAAGGGGAAGCGAAGCGAGTTTTCCCTCACAAGGACTTGTATTTGACATGACCTTACACTAGTAGTGCAGCAACTGACCCTGAGAACACGGTGCATTTGGCTATGGGCTGACTTTCAGTACGAAGGACAAAGGTTAAGCAACAAAAAAGGGGGTGAGTAAGCCGTGACAAATGATAGAAAGACAGAGTGACAGATACTAGGACAGAAAAATTAAAGAACATAAATGCTTAAATCCTCCGTCGCTCCGCTGACAGTCCTTACCTTCAGATCTTGAGCTCTTGCCGTTTTCACACGTCGTTTCCTTGTGCAAAAGCAAACCGTCATAACGACCATGGTTATGATGACTAATGAGCCGAGGACGCCAATTAAAATCCACAACCACGAATGATCGCGGTAAGCACCATGTTTCCCGCTCAATCCAGGTCCGACCCCGGTTCCGATGGGTGGGACGTCCTGGAAGTTGAGCGTCAGATTCTTCTCCACAACCCCGCCAGCATTGTTCCCCACGCAAGTGTACTCACCGGCATCGTCCAGATCGGATTTGAGGATTGTGAGATTGACCCAGCGCTCGAAATCGCCGCTGATATGCAGTAAATAGATTTTCCCATGATTCCGTGATGAGTTGGCGAGGACTTGTCCATCACGAACCCACTTCACTTCCGGTGCAGGATTGGCACGTACGAGACATTCTATAGATTAAAAACAAAGGAAAACTTATTTGACATTCTGGAGAGAAACAATCTGTGGTCATACGCTATTGAGGGCTGCGGGTGCACTCAAAACACTTCCATTGCATTTGCTTCTATGGGGAACAGAAAAGGTGGCAAATGGTGGCCCGGGAGTTCTTCCATCATTAGCAAGAAGGCTCGGGAGTCAGCAGCAGGTGCACTGCTGACCATGCTTTTTTTGGTTAATATAATTATTCTTTGCACGGAAATTTGATTTGACTATATGAGAACAGGGACGGCAGGCGGGCTAAAAAGTGGGCATACATTATTACCTAAAGTGATGTCACTGCCGACATCTGCATACACAATGAGTGCCTCAGTTGCTTGGCCACCGATTTGCAATGCTACTATTTCAGGTTTACAAGCGAAGTCACTTGACTGTAAAACAGTCCACTGGAAGTTCTCCAAATGTCCCGGCTCCACACACGTCACGGACTGATACAGTTTCTGGGAGATGACCCAGTCACGGAAACTTTTAAGTCGACAGTCACACTTCCACGGGTTGTTCTGGAGTGACAGGCTCTTAAGCTTAGTCAAGGGTTTCAAAATATCTTCGGAAATGTACTGAAATTTATTCCCCGTCAGATCCAGTTGTTCCAGATTAGATAATTTGTCAAAAGTCTTTTTATTCAATTGAGATAATTGGCAATTGCTCATGTCGAGGAGCTTCAAATGGAGGAGGGGTGGGAACTGGATGCCGAGGAGCTTCGTCAGCGGATTTTCCTTCAGCCGTAACTCCCGGAGCCTCTCATTAGACTCGAAAGCCTCCATCTGAAGGCTTTCCAACTTATTCCCCGTCAGATCCAATTCTATCATGATTTTGAGGTCTCGGAAAGCGTCACGGTCAATCTTTTCGATTTTACAGGACTTGAGAAAGACTTTTTGGAGGTTCACGAGTCCCACATTTTTAAACACATCCTTACTTAGCTGCGATATCGAATTATAACTCAAGTCCAACACTTGCACATCCCGACTCAGGCCAGAGGGAATGGTGTAGAAGCCAGCACCTTGACAGTCGGCTGTTTTCTTCCCCCCTACCCAGGTACATTTACAACTGCTAGGGCATAAGTTGGTCCAGTCTTCGTCAGCCTCTGCCGAGTTTGTCTCCAGCAATAACAGAATTAATAGACACGTAATCACGAATGCCTTGCAGCTCCGAGCGGTGAAATGACCATTCTTCTCCTTGCAGCTACTTTTCCATCGTATGGCACTCCGGAAACTAAGCTCACTTGAGCACTCCACGTCAACCGGTTGAGTAGCAGCACTTCCTCGTATTACATAGTCACTTCCATTCCCCCCCGTCCCCGACACACTTAAGCCTTCCATCTTCTGCCAAATTTCTCTCTTCTAATATTTTTTCAAGTGCTTTTCTCGCTCCGCGTGAAACTTCCACATTCCTAGCGTCATCACGTCTTCCCACGCTGAACACTTCTGTGGTGCACTCAGCTGAAGTCGTCCATTCACGAAACACATCCGATTACTTCCCGCTAGCGTCTTCGAATTTCCTTCGTCGCATTATGACAACTGGAAATACAAAAAAGAAATAAACGAATTAATTCCACGATAAACGCACACCCAATCACAATTTCAAAAATCAAGGTCGATGAATTTTTCCGCATTCCACAGTATATTTTTCCTCTATGCCGGCATTCAATGGAACAAGTTGGAGTGGAATGGAAAAAACTGGCAAGGACAATCATATGGCACGGCAATACAAATCGCATCCCGTCTCTCACAAAGGCATCATACACGCGCACTCTTATTAACGGTTAAGCAAAATATTGGAATCCAATTCCCAAGCACTCAAATTTAAATTTCGTACAGTTCAGAAAAGGAAATATATACCCAATAAATTCACACTTGATGCTGTACAATGACATAACAAATGGAGATAAAACTACACATAAATCGAGATATCCTCGTGTTCCAAGCCTTGTCAAAGAGATTCAAATTCTCAGAGCTTAGCAGATGCTTCCAAAATTCCCATTGTTACCACAGTAAAGTCAAATTTAAATCCCTCACGTCCACCCATTCCATGTTCCCACTTCCAAAGTAGGGTAAAAAACAAGTCTATGCTTCAGGGATACACGAACTGAATCACAATTTCGAAGGTCACTAAAACAAACAAATACGCTCACTCCTTGGCTTGACTGGCAGCACCACCAGCCACACGTCAGTTTGACGCTTGCCATAAGCAGCCTGCACCCCGTCAGTACTGCCGCACAAGTTTGCCGCCATACAGAAGTTTACCCTCGAGGTGCGTAAGGGATATCTAAAGGCCAGCACGAGGCTTTACCGTCCATGTGCTCCTGCACGCATTCACATATAAAGCTTGATCTCATCAGGCTAGACCGTGTGCGTGCATGTAGGTTATTCCCTCTCGCTGGAATGCCGAGGTTTGTAAACACATATCTAACATCTTCCGTCGCGGATGGAATTCTATGCAGGTGATATATACCTTATAGAAGTGATAATACAGCTTCGCTGGAAAATCCACAGCTCCAGTCTGTCGTGTACCATCTGAGTCGTTCACACGACCATTCCTGGAAGGCTCAGCAAGCTCCTCCTGTACGGAAATACGATTGTTGAATCCTAATGACAAAATTGTGGACTCGAAACTCCTCGCTTCTGGATTAACACGCAGGAGCATATACGCAATGTAAAAACGGGGTGACGTTGTGGAATGAATGAATAATGGCCCTATCACAGTGCGTGATGGCTTCCGTTTACATTCTATTTTGTTTTTCTCCTCAAATCGTAACACGCGTAAAACTCGTCACAGCTGGACCAGTTAATATACTGGCCTAATTTCTAAATACCCATCCAATACATCGACACGGATCCCGGCACACATTATTTGCTCATCTGAGAAACAAGATATCCCCTACATATTTCCCGCTGGTCCCATACCAAAACCCGCTGCAGTATATCTACTGAAAACGTCCGGGCATTAAAGGTGAAGGAGCTGTCTGCCACGATAGAGTACTTTCCAGCGGAACCAACTTATAATGAATGCTGACTGCGTGCAAGAATAATCTCTCACTGCCAGACACCTGAACAGAAGTATCATATGACTTTCAGCAATAAGAGGAATTTCATGAAGGATTGTGAGCCTTGAGGGATCGGGCAATTAGTGGTATTAAGTTCTGACGTGCCCGTTTTCCTCAAGAGAGCGCAATAAAATAAATTGGTGGTTCCGGCTCAACATATATAAGGGGTGGTAGTGGTATAAATTCCATGTGGCCATATCAAAGTGTATTCGGTTCACGGCTCTCCAGGTAGTACGCATACACACTGCTGCCCTGCCGTCTTGCATGCCTCATCCTACCCCGTCCGCCAACCCGAACATATGTATATATATACAAAACCCTCCCATCAACATGTTTGCCTTTTCAATTTTCTCTAACATCGCTGGAAGCCTGTCTGTGAGAGGGAGAATACCACAACAAGAGGATTAATTGGGTCGAACATATAGGGTCTTATTGCCTGAATTCTGAGAAGAAAAATGGCCTAGGTATGCAAGTGCTCAGAAGCTGGAGAAGACGAAAAGGATCCTTGGCAGCAGCCTCAGAAACCAAATTACGTGCTATATTTCCCGCCTCCGTCTGCTAAAAGTCTCACTGCGCGTACCAAGTCCATACGATTACCTAGGCTCTTCTACCGTTCCAGAATAGATATTGAGCACGCAGTTCTTTCCCAAACCATTGATCCATTAGCTTCTGTCATTCCTGGGCTATTCCGCCCTCTTATTCACCACTTCCACTTGCTCATTCCGAGTCCTCATCAGCAGCGATGAGGGTAAGGACAATGAGCACAGGTTGAAAAGGTTGAGGGCAATTTCATTGGGAATAAAAGCTAGGCAACTTTTGATTTTTTTACCCCTGCTTAAGATATATTTGGCGCTCTCTCCATCCATGAGCCGTCCGTTGGAAGCCTCCTGTTTTTCCTTGAAATTTTTTTTACTTCCTATTCTCTTCACTTGTAAAGGAAGCCCCTCACCCTCAACACAAACGACACTGACTGACTGAGGTTTCTCCCCGATAGGCTCCGAATAAGTTCTCCTCACACTTCACACCGATAGAATTTTGGAGCTTTCCGAGGCAAGGCTAGTGGTGTGGTGTAGTGTTGTATATACGCGGACGTTTATATGCTCTAACGCAGAATAGCTCTTCACCCCCCCCCTCCTCTCTCTATCTATCTCTCTCTCCATTACAGTCTTGAATTCTCTACGACTCGTTATACGCATTTCATCTCTTCAATTGAAATACCAAGGAAGAAGAATGACTGTGTGAAGGTAAAGTCAGGATTCCATTTCGCTGGAATTCCGCGTACATTTAGAATGTGAGCGAAAATGAATGGAGCGACCGCACGAACGGAGCGACGATTGGATTCCGCGGGACAACAAAGTAAACATATCTCTGCCTAGCTCGAACAACTCTCTTTATTCAATTACATTCGTTTTATTTCTCTATCTCGACTGTGTACACAGAGGCTCATTCACACACCCACAGATAGACCGACACTCACACAACTTTCCCAAACTTGGCTCGGAGCAAGGGAAATTGTTTTCAAATCATCTCATCATCATGACCTCCTTCTTTGTGGAGGGAGCAGACTGTGGAGGTGCTATCCCAAATGATCATCGTGTGGTCTTCCGCCGAATGACCCCCACGAGGCCGGGAGGAGCATCCCATTGTTCCTATTTCTGGCGTAAATAATATGGAAGATATTATACCCATCTTGGAATCAGCGTAGGGAGCTGCGAGCACCTCATCAAAATCCGTGGACCTTTCTCACCACCACCAACTTGAGTTTCAACTGTACCAATATGGCGGTAAAGTTGCTCACTTCTTGGAACAGCTTACGACTCACACACACACACACACACACACACCCGTGGGAAGGACGAGATATACATTAGCATATGATAATAATATTAATAACAATAATAATAATAAGGGTAATGATGATAAGAATTTAAATTTGGAAAACCTGAGCCGAAGAGAAAAGCATAAACCATAACCAGGGAAATAATTCTGGTCACAACGGTTGCGCATGCAATTGCCTTGGAGAGGAGTAGCATTTAATCCAGCTTGAGCGGGAATATGCTATCTCATCTGGCTGTGAACTCTGCTCCCCCCATCCTCAGCTGTGGGAAGTGGTGGGGCTAATTTTTCCAACTTCCGAACGCTCAACGTTTCAACCTCAAGCTTCGCATGGGGAATTTATCCCTTTTATTCCGCTTAACTTCCAGACTGAAATTCCTAATAAAACCGGGTTTATGTTACAGTAAAAGCATATAAACTAGTCACACACATGTTAGCAATGGTCGTCATCCTCGAATTTTATCACCTCTTCTGTATTCTTCAAGAAGCACTCAAATGTACGCACCCAGGCCTAACTGACTGATTGAAGTCAGCAAGTATGGTAAGGGTACAGGAGGAAGAGGATGGGGAGGCGGAGGGGGGATATTGGTTGGAAAATTTTATTAGCCCAGAAATTACGAAATTCAATGGGGTATCCCCCTACTAAAGACATCACCACTATGGGAAGCAATACGGGAGAAGTAATGTTTTTGCGAATATTGCCGGACGTGGTGGTGCGGAAGGCGGGAGGCACTTCAGCTCGTTTCCAACAAGGCTGAAAGTGCACACAGGCTGGTGTGCTTCCAGCAGTTTCCTCCCATTCCCATAGTTGGCTCCGCAGAAGGAAGGAATACATACCGTTCTGAATACATGTATAGGAATGACCCCTTAGAATTTTTCGCTGCACCGCGATCTGCGTCGTACCCCTCGCTGAAAGGGGGCGAACCATCAGCGCACTCCTAATTTCTCGGAACCTCGAACGGGATGGGAGAGCTGGGAAATTTGCATATAACAGGATAATAGAGTACAGAGGGATATAGAAAACTTTTTCAGAAGTCTGCCTCAATACCCCATGCTTTCTTCGCCATGCAGATCCCCTCCCATCTGAGCATAACCTCAAGGTCATCGTTAACATGTAAGAAGACGATCATTTTCAAAAATTCACAAAGTCACATACACACACACACACACACACACCATAGAGCGGCCTTCCTCTATTCCTACTATCTGGTTTCTCCCATCCATTCGAGAGCAGAGAGGTGGCCCAAAGGATAAGCCCATTATGAGCCAGAGTAAAATGAGAATTTTACAGGCTTGGTGATCACTTGATAAATGGGATGGGTGGGCTGGAGTTAACTATGGGGCTAACTATTACTACCGGGCTCCAGCTCAGCCCAATCCGTAAACGAAAATGTATGAAAAAACGTAAGTAGGAATGGCAAAACCTAATTTTTTCGGTGCCGATAGTTATTGTACCGTTGCACAGTCCGACGTTGCTGGAGTATCATAAATGAATAACAAGTTAAAACTGGTTCATTTCCAATGTAGATAATGTAAAGAGACCATATAAGTAGGTTATCCAAACGAAGTGCAGTTGTTTAAACTTAATTTAGTTTAGAAAGCGACAAACGAGGGCAATTTCAACAAAAATGCAGCCGGGCCACTACTCTGTTCTAAAGGGGGCAGGAGTGAGCGCATTCAATCTTTTTACAACTCTCTGAAATCACACTTCAATGCAAGCAATCTTGGCACAAGTAGTTTCCCTGCCTATAATGGTGTACAACTGGAGTCCGACATTCTAGTTCCCAGGGAGAAGATACGAAACAATTGAGCGACCGGGAAACCGTTGATGGTAGCCTGTTTGGTCTAGTAGTTCAAGCCGCGAAGACCTCTGAATGAGTCCCCACAAACCCAACGTCGCAAAATGAAAAAAATAAAGTAGCCTGTGAGAATCAATAATCATTTCAATTCAAATATTCTTCAGGGAACGGTGTGTCTATTCATCTGAGTGAGAAACTTGCAGTGCTCATGTTACATTGCAAAAGTTTGAGAGGCGGCTATTTATTTTTCGCGTCCCATCAACTACGTGGGAATGCATATAAAATTCACTCTCCAGTGTTTTTAAAACTATTCAGCTGGAAGCGTTCCATAGGCAGTAAGGAATACCAAAACATTACCTTTTATTTCGAGAAACTAACAGATGCACTCAGTTGAGCTTTAGAAATATGAAAAGATCAAAGGAATATGGATAACCGGAAAGCTACAGAACCGAGATTTCTATAAACGAATGTTCCTATCAGAACAGTCGATTTCTTCGTATGTTACCCGAGTTAACAGCTCCATATCTCCGATAGTGGGGTTCAGAATTCCATCAATATTTAATATTTCAATTTTCGCACCGCCTTAATGAAATTACATGCGATCTGTTAACTTTATTTTTCAGTTTTGAATACAAATTGTCACACAACATTCAAGAAGAATACGTTCAAGGTGGACCGAAGTAATTAAACATTTAATTTCAGAGGTACAAACAAAAACTTCGTGATTTTCTCCAATGAAAAAATTCCAAACAAAGTTTTGATATACGATAGAGGCTTTAGTTTAAACAAATTTGACAATTTCGAAAGTTTGAACATCCATTAATGGGAATATCTTACGGAAAATTTGAAGATCAAATATTTGAGCTTACAGCGAACTCCTCCAAATGTAAATTTCAAAGTAGATACGAGTTTAAGCTTTATGAGACGTAAGATAACTAATTCAGAACTATCCCTAGGAGGCGCAACCCGCATTATACATGCATGAAATGAGTGATGTGGAATCATCAATATACCTTTACGGTGTACAACAGCCATGTTATGTAAATGATAGTTTTACTCCAGTGCTACGTGAAATCTAAAGAACAACTGGAATTCTTGAGACAAACAATTTCCAGATTTGAAACTAGATCTCTGTCTCATAAACCAATCCCTATTGTTTCTCCGCCGCGAATAATTTGGATCCGCGGTATGAGATGCGCATTTAACAATCCCTGTTTAACAAATCATGTTTACTTTGAATTAGCTCCACACAAGCGAACTAATTACCTTCTTCTCGGATTAACTATTTTCTGCTCGAGAGGGCGCACAGAGCTAGACCCGACTGCGGAGGAAGTGAATGGTGCGGAACTCAATTCCCTCGTTAGGATCTCAATTGGACGACCATGTTGGAAATCCAGATGCTCATGTTGAGAAGTGCACTCATTCTTTTCATTTCCGTCCCTTTGATCCCTGCAGATGCGCTCGATATGTCTTTCCCTCTTACTGCCACAAACCGACTTGAGCCAGTTGCCTCGCTGCATTTTACGTGCTTACGTCAGCCCGCATCTCTCTGCCTCTGCTAGACTCCTCATGTACCCAGTCCTCTCAAACCTCACCAGAATTCTACACCAACTCAATTTTGTACTTGGTTTCACTTTCTCCAAGCGAATGCGACTTACCGCCGCCGCTGTCGCAACAACAAGGTCGGAAGACATCAAGCATCTCGGCTCCGCGGATATGATCATAAAAAACTTGAACAATATCCATCACCACAGAGAGCACGGGGTAGATTGTAATGATTGTACTTAGTCCTATAACGCCGGCGAGACACATAGCTACTTATCCGGCCTAGCCTCGCTTAAAAGTTCCCAGTCAGCCAAGGTTGAGAGGTCCGTAGGTCCATTCACCACGTCCAAGTTTTTCCCAGGCCATGGATTGTTGCTCCAGCTGGAGAAGCTACGTTAGGCTCAAGCGAATTCAGACCCTGGACAGCAATTTGAGTTGCGAGAGAATTTTCCTTCCCTGTAGTCCCGAAAGAAAAGGTGAATAACTCGTATTGTCCCAATAATGCAGCCAAAAAAGAAGCGTCATTCATATCTAGTGCGTATATACGTTGCCGCTCGTTTGCGATTGGCATCCAGTTTCAAAAGATCACTGGTCTTCCGGGATGTTATTATGGAAAATGAGCTCGTAAACTTCCCTTCCCCATCTTAGTATCGGGTAGTAGGACTCAAAGTTTTGGATACTGTTCGGTGAAATCTGGAATTTCGATTTTACATCTTGAAGTTTTAGAATTCTTATCTTTATGGATGACCCCTGGATCACAAAGAGTCAAGTCATTATCCACCAGGTTAGCATGTGGAAAACGTAAATGGCAGTTTGAAAAACCGCCATGGTGATCCTCAACTTGCGCTACTGCGAAGTGAGATTGTCCCTTATATAACCCCACCGAATGCACAGCTTGTTCAGAAAGTCATGAACAGCGGGAATCAAGATGAACCGTCAACGTAGAGCGTCGGCGCAATGGAGAACTCTGAAAAGGTTTCACAGAGACGAGAACAATGGGGCTTGACGCTACATTGTGATTCAATTAGATAGACATTTGCCCCTGTCTTTCTGCACATTATATTTAGACGGCGGAGCAGAACACACACACACACACACACACACACACACACACACACACACACACACACACACACACACACACACAAGCACACTTGCACTACTATACAAGCGCACATATGCGCAAGCACACATACACGCACTCCTTTGACGGAGAAGCCTAGAGCCATTTTATAATTACCACCATGTCGGGCTCTGTTAAAATAGACGCTCTTGAGGATCCTCCGCTCCCAGAATTCAAAGCGTAGAGCTCCATATGGAGAAGGAGGGGAAAGCTAGAAACAAAGGACGGGAGGAGCTCTTCATAATTAATGGGCTTCTTTTAACCCTCAAATCTTTACAACTTGAGGAAAAATTCAACAATAATCAGTACGGAGGAGCGCATATTAATTTCTCTTTTCAAATAGAATGGATTTATATATAATTATAGTTTCACAATGGTCATGCCAAACCACAGGGTAATGGGACTACCAACAACTCAACAGGAATTACAAGTAGCATCAGCAGCAGCAGCCTTCCTCAGTCATTCGCTAACCCACATGTTTTCCTTGTGTAGCAACACCGGTAGGAGAACCCATAGTAATGCACCAGAACGACGTAGCCAACACATAGGCACTCCACCCCTCCAGGTTTTCTATAGAACTCACACCGCAGATGCACGCATGGATTTGAACAAGAGGATGCTGCCACTAACCAAGGTGGGGTATACAACTCATAGGATGAAATAGACCGCCTGTCGTCTACTACCACACAGTCCAGGCCAATGACACATCCAGCTGGTGATAGAGTCACGACAGAAGCGACTAATAAAATACTACGGTCAAACACTCCCTGTCCTCTTGGGGCCGGGATGGAGACGAAAGAAGGGAATGATGAAAATGTAGTTCATTATTTGTCACTGATTAAAGTCAACCGTTGTGCAAAATTAATTTATCCATCCCATTTGTTAAAGCCTGGAGAAGACAGATATTGTAAGACCTTCGTTTCCCCATATCCCTAAATCCCAGTCAGCTGAGGCTGTCCTCCATGGCGTCAGCAGTGTTAGGCTACGTCAGCGGCCCATGGTACGAGTGTGGCGATGCTGGACAAGCAAATTAGGGCATCAAAAAGACTCCCCATCCCACTAGCATCACAAGAAACATTATGTCCTGATGAGGATAGGTCTATAGCGATGCTACTGCTGCTGATGGTGGTGATGATAAAAGCGAACGTGCAACGGGCCCGCGTCTAAGTATCAACGCCGAGACATGAGCAGGACAGAAGAATGACTTGGTTCATTTATGACCACATGTGCCTAGAATAGTCGATGGATCACAATTTATGACCATCCGCTTGCATATTTTCCCTTCATGGGAAGGGCAAAAATGTTAGTGTGGAGGCATGAGCCCAGCTCACCGCATTCTATCATTTGGTAGCATGCAGATGGAGGAACCGCAATATTATTATTTGCTCTCTAGTTTCAAATTACCGATTTTCAATCTAAAGAACCATTGTCAATTCAATCAGAGACCTCCCGTTTTCCTTACAGTCTGTCGTAGCTGCGGCAGCACATAAGTAGGAATGAAGCAATCGACTTTTTCCTAGCTACTCTTCCGTCCTCCTGTAGGATCCACACCAAAGAACGGCAACATAATTTTATCAAACGTTCTCTAGTGCCTGTACAGGAGGCAATATACAACGTCATGAACCACAACCGCCTCTGCCATCTTTGACTGGATGGGCAAGAATTTGGATTGTGGATGCAAAGGAGAAGTGGATGTGGATGCAAAGGAGAAGTGGATGTGGATGCAAAGGATTCCTTGTGGAATCTTGGTAGGTGCTATATTTGGGAGCGAAAGTGAGAAAGAACTTTAGAATCTCATTATGCTTCGTGTACACCTCACCAACTGGCCAAGCAGGCTTTCATATGGCCGCTTTTCGGGACCATAAAAAATCTCCTTTATCCTGATTTGGGAAACATCACATTGGGATTTTCCCTCCTTTTCTTTTCAAAGAAAACCATGACGTTGTTGGGACTTGGTGTGGTAGTAGTGATTTGATGCGCTTTTATTGCTCACACGAGTAGGACAACTCATACTCCCATGCTACCCTTCCCTACTAATATCTCCACATGTGTCCGCTCGGTTATGGCTTTCTCCGGCACCGGATCATATCCGCGTACGTATATGTACACACGCTGGGTTCCGGTACTTGCATGAGCTCGCACCTTTTTCGACGTCACTGCCGTAGTTGCGCGCAAAGATGCACATGGAGCTCCTCTGCGCTAGAATATCCCTTTTACTACGCTGCCATGACGTCGGGCGGACAAACCAGGTGGGGAATCAAGGTTTCGGTTCCGCCGGCTCTTTGTGCGGATACAGGCACGGACGGTGAATTACTCCTGAACATGTTTGAGTGAAAGATACGGAGTGGGCAATTCCTGCCTTATTTTACTAATAATCTGAGCCCGCCAGGAGGAAATTTTGCCACACAGACAGATGTTACGACCAGGCGGTCACACGTCTGTACGTGGGAAAACTTCTACCTCCCATCCAAGTCCTGAGATAGAGCAGGGAGAGACTGACGTGCACTCTCAGACACGACGAATGATCCTTACAGGAAGAGCATCTTTCCTCATCTTCCATCTCTGCGACCTCCAGAGCCAAGGGATCCTAAATGTATTTGTATGTGGGTAAGGAGCGAAGGCTTTGGTTACAATAAGAATAAGCGAAAAGGGCCTCCAGGCAGTGTCACTCTGAAATCCTGATCTAGATCACCCTACGTTATCGGAATATATTGAAGCTGACGGAGAGAGGGGGAAGTGGAGTATGGAGTGAGAGTGAGGTAAGATAGAAGGGAAGAACAGGAGAAAGTAAGCAACTATCTTGTTCAGTCTGTGGGAGTAGTGTAGGGCGAGAGATAGCAGTGAGTAGAGCAGAGGGTTCACGAAGCTTCTCCCCTGAAACTGGTTCAGGCTAAGAACCCTAACGTTTTAAACTCTGAACACACACACACACACACACACACACATACATACAAAGACGCCACATCCGTAGCGTAGAGTGGCCTGATGAAAAATTCACTTAACGAAAAACCCGCCTTCCGGCCAAGAATATAAAATATACTACGGTTTATTTATTATTGCTGGTGACTTTCCGAGGCAGAGACGCAATTCCGTCCCGAAAATCCACTTCACATGGCTGAAATACACTGTAGCAGTGCTCATCTACCAAGATATTCACATATACACACACTATATACACTCGTGGAACGAAACACACATCTTATGCTACACATATCCCACTAAACACATATACATCATACACAAGTATCCAACTCAACACACACAGACACATGTACACAATCATACACTAAAGTGGAACCAAACCCATGCATCGCACACACATGCAACCAAAAACACCCATCACCTGCACACGTGGAACCAAAGATACGCACCCAAAGTTTTCCTATGCTTAAGTACTTTCCCCCACTTCAGTACTCACTCTGTCCTCTACTTTCAAAGGCCCGTGGAGCGGAGATAGGGAAAATCCTTACAGAAGACAGTAATGTTGCGCTACGATTAGCATATGCACATGTATTCCCATGCTTATATTTTCCAAAGATGATGACGAGACGGTGTCGTGGACAACCCTGAACGAGTACTCCTGCCTCATCAAGAAAAAAATAACAATGTACTGCTGACGCCGCACCTATCAAATCAGCTTCCCCATTCTCCCTTCTCTCTGTCTCTCTATTCACTCTCCAGATAATAGATAGGACATTCTGGAGTTAGCACGACAGAAAAATCAACCTCTGAAACGTACATCCGTGAATGTCATACTTGGTTTTCCCCTCATTATTACCTCCCAGTTTGCCTATCTCTCAATCCTCCGGTAAATGAAACCGCTCTGCATGATTACTCCTACCTTCCCTTACCCTCAATAACAGTAGTGATTGCTTTCAAACAGAGAAGAAAGTTTGAGAAGCCAACTTCATCACCGCCGGGTATAAAACTTACGTACAGGAATTAGGCAGGGGGAGCTGTCTCCGTTTCACCAGGACCCTTACCTCCAGAAAGAAAGGTATTATGCCTAAGTAGCAGTGTAGGAAGGAAATTTATCCCTCCCAAAACACACAAAGACTGCATGGAACGACAGAATTTTATCGACACTCTCTATCCTCGGCTGGCAGATACTGTCATCATCTGGACCATCGTCGTCGCCATCATCATCATCACTACCACCACAATCATCATCGTCCTCATCAGCATCATCTTCTTCGTCTTCCTTCCTATCCTCATCACCTTCATCAAGCTCATTTAGAGAAGAAGTATACGCGGGGAAGGGAGATAGGATGGCGGTGAGGAGGGGAGTCAGAGTCGTCCGTCCCTCATTGGAACATGAGTGGCGAGAGAGGAAGGGAGACAAGAGGAAAAAGTTACTCGTTGATTTACTTTATTTTTGATGAGGACGCAGCAGAGATATCCACATCAGTCTAATTTAAGTAAAAGAAAGCTTCTACGTCAAGGGGCTGTGTAGCTCTCTTTTTGGTGGACTAATGTAGAGAAACTCGGTGATAAGAAGCCTGTATTCGGCTCGGCTTCCACTCCACCCTCGCACGAGGAGGGTATTCTATCCTCTTCCAGTCAACCTCCATTCTCGCACGGAAGATTAGCTCAAGCCAAATGCTCTCCCAACACGGAGACACACACACACATACGCTCATCCGATGACATTCATAATAATGCGACTAATACGCATCGTAATAACGATGGGGATGCAGATGGGACGTCATGTATTGGATAGCGAGGAAGCAATACGGCTCCGAATCCTTCCGCGCCTCATCTGCCTCTCTCCATAGAGTACTGCTCACCAGTCAACTTGGTGGCCCATCCCCCGAAATGCGGCCCCAAAAGTCGTTCTATAAATGGCCCGCTTGCACGAGGGCGGTTATCATTATCCAAGTAAATCTAGCATGTATATGGCCTCCGCACCCTCTTCCCTCTCCAAGGAGATGAGAGAAGGGGGAGGCTGGGTGTACATATGTAAGGATATTTATACGTCTGTGTATGCACGTATGCGTGTACATGAGTATGTATGCATGTATGTGAGCACGTATGAGTCAACAACTCGTTAGTTTCTCCTTCCAGGCACTTTCACTTCCTCATAAATAATCATTATAACCCGTCTATACCATAAATATGGGGGAAGGACATACATATGGTCCGCACCAGTGATGTGCAATCCAGCAAAATTTTCATGGATTACGGATTTCATTGCGAATTGTTGGATTAAAATAGGATTAGGATTATTTATCATTAAAAATTTGGAATACCGATTATATCATACCTTAAACTGGACGTTAAGGGTTACATTATTGCCAAAATGGGATTTGTCTTACGGATTACGGTATATTTTCTGGAATGAGCATTTTTCTTCACAAATTGTCTACCAAATGAGTGAAAAAAATTCATAATTCTCGTAAAACTACAACAATTTCCAGTGCCAATCATTGCAGTTCATCAAGTTTTCTTGAAATTTTGCATATGTTTTAATTGAATACGGCCAAGTGTTGTGATGACATTTCAGACATTGAATGCCTATGCAGAGCGCATACAGTTTATTTAGTCAAATATTCACGGTTACTAAAACTCCTTCTGCCGCTAAATTTGAGTACTTCAGAAATTGCTTGCAATACCAATGAAAAGTAATCCCGGTTAATGAATAAGGGTCAATCTTCGATTACAGATTATAGATTGGGTAATCCAACAAAGTAATTGGTAATCCGGATTTGACCTAGCACTGGATCGCCCACATTGTGTGGGCTAACTTGGAAAACGGCGCAAAATTAGTTTCCCCGCCACACGGACTCTCTGTACGTGGATGGGGGGAGGTGGAAAATTTCTATATCATTGAAATTCTCAACCGGAGGACCCATCCCATCTGAAGTACTATGTTGTGTCCTACCGAGGGGCCGGATACGTGGAACATGTTGTCGGAAAGAAAAAAAAGGATTGTTCGGATCTCTCTATATGAAGTGCGTCGGGGACTGTGGGAAGCTGATGACACGTGTTTGGTTTCGCTCCTGTCATCTGCCATTGTCACACATAATGCTCCACGATAACAGTCCAATTCCGACTGTTGATTCCCGGGCAACTGTCTGTAGTGTGTGTGGGGAAAGATAACCTTCACATTTTCTCAAGATCTGCAGATCCGTCACAGGGATATAGGGATGGCTGTCTTGCCGTTGGAGGAGTGTATAGTGCCCAGCCGACCGTGTGCATACTCGGAAGAGCAGTGGGACTAACTAAATATAATATGAATATAACTGTACTTCCGTCGATATGCAATACACTATACCGCTCTGCGAATGAACCCATTCACGAGCTCGGAATGTAACGGTATGAATGCCTGAGGAACGGAGCCAACCAAAAGATAAGATCAATAGATCCATTCAGCCAACCACTGTGAGATCTATCACTTGGAGTGTCGGCGAGTTACGCGGGCGGTGGCCGGCAGGCCAGTCCTCTTTATCGCACAGAAGGGTATACCTAGGCGATCCAAATCCAAATTTCCGTAACATCCCACACGTGTTTGCAAGTAATCTTAGCCACGAGCTAAAGCCGGGTCACAAAATCTATTGCATTGACTATGTTCTTTGGAAATAACTAGATAAATGCAAGTACCGCCATGAAAGCAATTAGAACATGAATATTTGATATCAGAATCAATTATATGATCTAAGCATGTTCTTCAAGTAGGTAAAAAGTTTGATACAACATCTGTTTAAATTTTTTGGAACTGGGATACTTCCAATGCAGCGACAGTTAACACATAGAGCGCTGGCAAATTCGCACCAATATGTGGGATTAAAATGGGAGTAATACGGTAAAATTTTCTCCACTTTTCCTTCCGGCTCTCCAAACAGGCACAGTGGATGACAAAGGATGGAAGATGAAATGAGGAATAAAGTGAGTGCTGTAGCAAGACGTGTTAATCAGAGCAGAAGAAGTGCAGGGTCGCCGATAGAGTTAATGGCGAAAGTGGTAGGGATGGGAACATTGTGAGGGGAAATTGACAACCCACAACATTTCCAACACTCACAAATATATACTTGGAATAATTGAAAGTATTGATTCCATTGTAAATGGGCGGGGTAGCGCGTATCCACTCAAGGAAAAAAGTCAGTGAGGATTCCATTACAAAAATTCAATCCACTTAAACTTTCGCATGACATACACTATGCAATAGAATGTGTGTGAGTGGTGGTTTATATTAGGCATTTGTGTGTATTTATGTGGTGTGCGCCTAGTGTTTGCATATGCGTCGTGGGTTGGGCGTTTTTATGCATGTGGTGTGAGTGTGTTTGTGCATGGTGCTTGTACATGTGTGGTGTGTGAAGCGTTTACATAAGTGGTGTGTTTATGAATGTGTGTGTGCGCGCAGGTAACCTCTGTACCACGTCATTCCCCAGTCTAGAGCAAAGGACGGAATGAGAATGAGGGGGAAAAATGAGCGGGAGAGAGATTTGGGTCAACTGTTTTCTTCAGTGTACTCGTGCGGCTCATGCAGTGGTCAAAGCCGGGCATGATGCTGGAGGAGACTGTGTTCCAGTCCCAGAACAGTTGTTCCCACGCACCATACCCACATCCCCGTCACGAAATAGGATGACAGGTATTAGACTTGCTACCTTGGGCGTCTAGGCATATGCAATTGCAAGCGACTGGTGGTGTAGAAGTTAACGTGGCCACCCTTTCCCCGTTGTCATTGGGACGAAGTCACGCCGAAACTCTTTAAGTATTTACAAGGAACACGCTGGTGGGGTCCACTATATTAGAGTTGGCGAAGAAGTGAACTAAGGGGAGCAAGAGCGTGCTAGACGAGGTCAGGAGTTAAGTGGTCTTTACAAATTTAGAACCGAGTGTGCTTGTACGGCACGGAGGGCCGTTCATCTTGACGTGATGAGGCGAAGCCAGCGGCAGTCACAGTAGAAAGCTGCGGATTGCCGCTTGTGGAGTCGAGCGGAACTTCAGACGAGGGATAGCACTGCACTGGCGGCGGTTTTATTTAAATTAAGTTTTGTACATATCCTTACCCCGCATACAATTAGTATGCGAGGTCCAGTCCCATCTGTTTAGCTCCAGCCTCCTCTCTTACTTCGTACTATAAATCCTATCCAAATAATTTTAAGAAAGGATCTCATCGATCCGAATTTCTATGCATGAGGATGCTTAGCGTGAGGATGGTTACCGAATTTCTTTAAATTGGGGGCCGGAACTTTCGAAAATTTCATTTGAATAAGTTGAAAAGAAATCTGGAAGAAATTGGGATCATCTCGCAGCCCCGTCATCCCCAGGCTATGAAAAAATCTCAAATCAATAAAAAATTCTTTTCCAAGTCTGAAAGAAACAGATTTATTCTCCCAGTTTCCCCTTCCGTAAAATTCAGTCCTTGTTTGTAAACTCGTCTGCCGGATCGACAGCCCCTGTATATAGATATTTGAGAGCTGGGGGGAGGATGCCAATCTACCATAATCTTCCATTTTCACACAATCCTATTTTCAAAGTCCTCGTACATTCAATGCATTCCCTCCAGGTAGGCAGGATTTGGGATTCTCACTGAGTGAGCGAGCGTTACTAGTGGTGATGCAGAGTGAATGAGAATGCATATGTGGAGGGTTTTGGAAGTAATAATAAGTGAGAGACCCCGTCATCGCCCTTTGTGCATTACTTTAAGCGCTTAGATCTTCCCTGACTGTATTTCACAGTTTTGAGCCCACAAATTCGAGTGAGAAGTCAAGCCACGGCAATATCTCGAGGTATCTGAATGAGTGCTCCTAAATAGTTCTCGATGACGGTCCATGAGGGTGGCCGTCCTCCAAGCAACTCTGATCCATCCATTCTCTTTTCCGTCACTTGGACACCATCTCATAAAAATGTAGCCTAATGTCCAGCCCAGGAAGTATGGAGTACGTTCAGTTAGGAATGAGGAAAGCGGAGCCGTTGCTGTTCAATCTCGAGGGTGTTCAGCACCGTCATGG
>WJFA01001376.1:0-21961 GCA_009870155.1 Pseudobourletiella spinata | reverse complement strand
GTATTTGTATTGATATTAAGAATTGGTATTGGTATTGATATTCTTTGAGTTCCTGCTACCGGTAAAGAGTATTGTACTGGTATAATACCAATGCCTCATCCCTGGTTTAGGGGTCCAAATCTTAAGTAGTTTGTGTCCCGAAAGGAAAATCTTAAGCCTTTCAATGGGGTCTCAGATAAGCCAGTTTAATCAACGGAGAGCTCCCGTCGTGGTTTTCGTTTGAACAAATTTCAATTTGGGTGTACATAAGGAAATCCAACGAAATCTTGAGGTAAATGGAATCTGACGGACACCGGTAAAATTTTAAAGGAATGCATCGTTGGTTGTTTTTCCGTTTCCGGTAATCTCATTTTCTGGAAACATACTAGCAATTCAAACAATCTCAAAATGAATTAAATTTGAGGGAAACAAATGAGCTTTTAATGTCCAGCTTCCACCATCGTGATTTTCATGTTTTCACCAAATATCATTTAGGGGGAACTGACCATTTTTTCCGAAATGAAAACTAGTAAATTCGTGCATGTACATATCTATTTCGTATGTATCTTAATGTACTTAAATGCAGCCAAAATTTCTCAAAACCAGTACAGTACTGGTAAAACCAGTACAGTACTGGTAAAACCAGTACAGTACTGGTAAAACCAGTACGTGCGGTCACTATGGGGAACATATTTGTCACAAGATAGAAATTAACGACTGCACAGGGATGCACAAAACTATTCATTGATTTCCGCTGACTTGGAAGAGAGAACTTTCGCGCAATTTACCCTCTTTCTCCCATTTTCATATTTCCACCCTGTTAGCCATCCTCCTGCGTTAGTGGGCGCACTAATTTATCCACGGGACAAGTCTCCGAAATATTGCTGTACATGGCAGGGTCATAGATTGCCTGAGAAAGACAATATTCACGCCAAATAATTTATCACAATGCAAAGATAACATCTGTCTCCGTGCAGTTGTAACCCGCTGAGTTTCTTTTCGCGCGTTCACAGAATTAGATTTGGATAGGGATTGAAGTGATCAGTACGTAACTGCGATCCAAGAAGTAATGAAATCATAGGATAAATCAACAGCGAATAGCATCATAATCGTAATTGCGGAAATGCTATCAACAAGCAACAGAATCCTTCTCAGAGCTCCCTCCTGCGTTCTGACCGCAGTTCGCACGAGGGCAAGATATGAGTACGAGACGGAAACAAAAGCGAAAAAAGTTCCCATAACCCACGAAATACACGATATCATTAAGTGGCGCAGACCAGAACGTCTCCCGGCCTGGGATCCAAGGAAATCATGCGACCTCAAACCTTTACAAAAAGTAGACCCGGATACTCTTTTAGTTAAGTATCAACCATTCGAGGACCTCATTAAAGCGTAAGATGATTGAAGAGCAGAACCGATATTCTTTCACGATACTCCTACCAAAATTACTTCATGCATAATTTTGTAACATTATATCCGTCTTTAATTGTGTCTCACAGACTTCCGGAGGAGCATCAGAAATGTTTCAGCGTGGAATTTTTCCAGAGGAGAGAAAAAATTAAAGTCATAATGGATCAGACACTCAAGCGCGTCCGTCGACACAAATACGATGGTGTGGCAGAAAGATCTCCTGAGCACTTGAGTAAGGTGGATGCAAGCTATTGAAAATTATTCAAGGTAATGTCTATAATGACATACCGGATTGATTTATTTTGCAGTTGCCTGGTTCACTGTGAAAATTCGTGATATACGAGAATTAATGAACACAAATGAGAAGTGCAGTAATAATGGAATGTTCAAGAAAATGGCCAAAGAATTTGTTGACAAGCGGAAGAAGCATTTGAATAAACTTCGGCACGTGGACTACAAGCGTTTTGAATGGTTAATAGAAGTTCTGGGCATAATGTTCAAGCCGAACGGGAAGTAAGTTGGATTTTGTCGTGCTAGTATATATTTGATCCCTTACAACAACCGGCATTTCATATTTCCATATTCCTTTTTCAGGTTTGAAGTAACATACAGGAAGGAAAGTGTGTGCCAATTGACGGATATGCTATGTGAGGAAATTATCGGCAAGAAAATGCAAGCCTACCGGGAAGAATTGGAAGCACAGAAAATTCCATTCCTGGAAGACAAATTGCGGATTCTCGAGGAAATCAGAGATGACGAGTTGGCTATGAATTTGACTCCGTCAGTTACCGCAGAAATTGAAGACACAGTCAAGCGCTTGGAGAAACTCAGGCAAACCGAAACAGTAATACATCCGGTGAATGAGCAGGTCATAACCAATGAAACAATTGTATCAACTTAAGTTATTCCCCGTTCTTACAGTTAGTCGCTCAAATAAACCTTTGTATTGAAGTACTTCTACTTTTAAAATCTATGTTCACTCTATGAGTGAATATAGAATGAATTGGCTCATTTTCTCATCCGTTTGGGCACTGAAGTTTGTACGACCATCTCATGTTCATCTAACGGTGATCTGTGGTCTCTTCCTCCGGTACCTTGGCACTGTGAAGCTTTCATTTTTTCTGGTGATACCTTTCAAATAAGAACATATGAGACAGATGGCGGGTGGGCCTTATTGGCTAAAAATAGTTTATAAACAGCCATTGCACATAGAGACTCTCTGATTCTCTGTAGACACCTCTGTTCTATGCACATATCTATCTACGCCTCAACCCTTTAGCTCTGCAATCATGACTTCCGTTGTGATTTTCATTTATTTTCTCTTCATTTGTACACAAAAAGCTAATTGTCAGGAATCTGACGCGAATAAAAATGAGGGGGAGTCCAACTTCAAAGAAGCAGTGTTCACATATCCCCCGGGGGTAAGTAGATACGAAATCTATGAACAACTGAATTTCCTCCTGAACAAATTTGTGAAGGATCGTACCTGAGCACTATTACTATTTGTTTCAGATACTCAGCGAGAGAGACATCCCCGTATGTTCACATGGGAGCGATGAACTTATAGCCTGTAACATAGTGAAAAAACGCTTCTTTTACCCACCAACAATTGAGCGACTGTGCCGTTGTCCAGACCGGTCCGAGTGCCCATGGCAGTTTTCTGAGTATAAAGTGGCTGCGAGGAAGGAGGGGATGGTGAAGCGCATTACTGATCTCAACACTGCAATGTTAAGTACTCGATCCCAAATGAAGGTAAAAGCACGAAATATTCCACGTCATAATAATAGTTCATTCATCTCGTTGGACATCTGCGCGCAACACTGAATAAATTTAAAACATTAAAATAGAAAGAAGTAATTTATAATATTTCCGTTCCAGTTTTGTAATGAAATCACCACACTGGAAAAGTGTACAAAAAGTCATAATGAGACGGCCCTTCAAGTCATAACCATGGAGCCTGCTGTGAGAAAGATTTTAGCCCGCTGTCACTGCCCGGCATTCAAGCGATGGGTGCTCATTAATGAGGAGCTCAAGGAATTCAACAATGGCACTGTACAACGAATCCTGTCTTACAGTTGTGGAAAAGTAATTCAGTCGTATTTTTTATGATCTCTATAACACCAGCATTGGGTATCCTACAATAATAAGTACTTTCCTCTCTGCGTGTAGCTTCCGAGATGCAGTTCCGGTGAACTCTGCGGCCACGTGCGCCAGGACACCTACTCCACATTCTTCCTTTGCTCGTGTCCAGTGAATCACCTTTGTTATCCACCCAACATGACGGACGTGCTCAATGTTACAGAACTCTTGTACTCTGGTCCTGCTATCAAATCATTTTGTATCAAAGATCCAACTGGATGAAACTATCGTGTACGTTTTCCAATTTTAAACAATTTACACCCCATAGTATGCCATAATGCCATTGTTGCCCACACGTAGGTTTTCTGAGTTCAGTCCTTACTGTGCGAAAGTGTGGCGAATTGCGAATTCCTTCAATAGATTCTCTCTTTACTGCATTCTTTAGAATGTGTAGTACACATTTAGACTAAATCATGGTGATCTCTGAGAAGGATCTTGTTGCAATAGATCTAGTCTAACCCCTTATTTTAGGCACTATAATAGTCGTCCAGAAGTTGAGCCTCCAGACCACAACTATAGCCTCACCGCTAGCCTTCACTGTGCCCATTATTGGTGGGTCCACGGCACAAGTTCCTTCCCTTAGTTAAAATTCAAAAAATCGTTTTGAATTTTCAAATACCAGAAGTATTATTGCAGTTATTGTATGTGATTTATTGTGACAACATAAGTAAAAATGAATCATCATTGGTACCCAGAATACACTGATGACGGGAAAGCTAAAGAACATCACAAATCACTACTAAAATGCAGTCCACTACATCAGCTCAGGTATCAACACGGCTTGAATTCAAGGCCTTCTGTGTGCACTTCCAGCTCAGGTCCCTGTTGAAATTCAATGACAATAGTCTGTTCGATTTGATTATTGGGTAGTTCATCTTCAACGATCTTCCTGTGTTTCGTGCGGGACCTCCGCTTGTGAGTGAAGTTGATATGATACGTAACATAATGTTTGCTCGCGAAGAGTTTTCCGCACTCTGGACACGGAAATTCCTTCTTGGCGGAATGTAGAGCTACATGGAGCCGGAGTTTGCCTGGAATGTGAAAGCCCTTCCCGCATACTTCACAAATAAACGGTTTCTCTCCAGTGTGGATGCGTCGATGGTAGAACAATTGGTTGGATCTCTTAAAGCGCATTTTACAAATCTCACATTCGAACCGTTTCTCATTGGAGTGAACAAACTCCGTATGTCTCTTGAGATCACAAAATTTTTGGAAGCCCCGCCCACACTTCTCGCAGTACAATTTGAACGTCTTATCATGAATGCTTGCAATGTGATCCTTAAGGGCCGTGCTGCCCGCAAAAGACTTTCCACAGCGATCGCACGTGTAGCCCTCCAAAGGGATTTTCTCCGGTTTGAGCGGACACTTTTGAATGTGATGGTCACAGAGGAGGTCTACGGATGGGAAGACTCGCTCGCAATAGTTGAGATTGCAACTGAACTGACCCGACTCATCTTTATCCTCCATAAAGTCAGTACCGCAGTAGTGACAGGTGGACTTGGCCAGTTCAACATGGCAGGTTACAAAATGTTTCCTCAGGCTTTTAGCAAGTGTGAACTCAGCTTGGCAGATTTTGCACGAGAGGGATTTGCCATGAGGATGGATCCTCTTGTGTTTATTCATTCCAGCATCCGTACTAAATGTCTTGGGGCATGAAGGGCATTTGAATGGGCCTGAATCCCAGGCAGCGTCATCAGTGCCCTTGTCTCCCTTGTCATGAACGTTGAGGATGTGGCTTCGCAGATAGTCATCTGAGCTGAACAATCTTCCGCAAATATCACAGGAGCATTCAGCGGTGGTGATTGCCTTTACTGCGGGATTTTCAGGACATTTTAGAAAATGGTGAGACCGGAGATCCGACAGGGAGTCGAAGGTCTGGTCACAACCAAACAACCGGCATTTATACTGATGATCCCCGTCACCGACACAGAGCTTGAAATCTTCTCCACAATGGTGGCAAGTATATTGAGCACTTGTGCGGTGAACCTGAATAACATGACGTCTCACATTCTTGATTTGTGTGAAACGATGACCGCAAATTTTACAGGAGTACGGTTTGCTAATTCGATGGATTTTCATGTGATGATTCCGGGATACTTCGGAGGGGAACCGTTTCCGACAGTGCAAGCACTTGTAATCACCTTGCAGAGTTTGGCCTATTTTAGGATCCTTTGTTTCCTCCATCTCTTTTTCCTCGGATTTGTCGTCGTCTGATTCCTTCAGGACTTCTCCGGCTTCTTGAGAGTGAGCTCTAACCATGTGCCGCATGAGAGCTTCCTCATTACCGAATGGCTTCCAGCATTGATCACAAACGAGTTTACTCTTTGTAACCCCGATTCTTTCCTTCACTTTTGGATTTTCTGGACACCTCAAAAAATGATGAGCTCGAAGGTTAGATATATTTTCAAACGTACGGTCACAACATTTGACAAGAGGGCATTGGAACAGGCGCAAGCCAGATTCTGAGTTAGGTGGCCGGTGAGATTTGAAATTCAAACCACACATTGGACAGGCAGACTGTGCCTCCTTGCCGTGTGTTTTGAAGTGACGCTTCAAACCATACAGTTGAGCAAAACGCTCTCCGCATAGTTTGCAACGGTAAGGTTGGAAATTTGCAAGGTTACTCTTGCTAGCAGTCCGACGATAATATTTCCTTCTCCATAATGGATCATTGTCCGAACGCGAAACTCTAGACCGTGATTGACTAGTTGATGGCAGAGCAGATGGTGCTTCTTCGTTGATAATTACATCTGGGACAGGGTTTTTGCTTGTGATATGATTTCCTTCAGTAAACTCACCGCTTTCAGAGTGATCTTGACCTTTATGATGTAACACTTCTGCGGGATTTTCAAACTTTCTGTCATTATTTTCTAGTGTGTTCTTCCCTCTGGAATTTTCTACTTTACAGGCACATTTCGGGAGGTGATGAGATCGGAACTTGAAGAGAGTGTCAAAACTTTCGGTGCAGTCATCTATCTCGCAATAGAATTCATCGTTCCTAGCACAGTCCATTAAGTTCAGGCCACATAAGGGACACTGAGACTGATCAGCATCGGGGTGTTTATGAACAAGATGAACCTTGAATTTGGCAAACGTTCCAAGTCCAGTGCCACAAAGGCGGCAGCGAAATGGCTTCAAATTTGCATGAATTTTCCCGTGGCCGTTCCGAGCATTCTCAGTAGCGAAACTTTTTGGACAATAGAAGCATCGGAAATTTTTAAGTCGATTTTCAACGTGAGTTTCAAGTAGTTGTTCGGTTTCTTGGCCTTCGACGTGTGGAGGCTCATCTTCGACATTTTCTGGGTCAGTGTCACTACCTTTCTCGTGCACTCGAGCAACATGACAGCGTAGCTGTGCCCGCCTTTTGAAATATTCATGGCATTTCTCACATTCATAATTTGGATCTTCGCTATTTCCCACAGTCGCAGTTGCAGGAATAGCCTTGACACTGCAAATTGGTAGATGTTCAAGCCATAGTTTAGCCAGGTGTTCCTGAAAATCGGTATCGATTGCCATCTCTTCAGAATCAGAAATTCTTTCCTTATTCGAGGGGACACGTTCTGACTGCAGTTGAAGTCCACAGATTGGACAGCTAGAGTTGGTAAAGTCCTTGTGAACTGATAAGTAATGCGACTTGAGCTCTTCTACGGATGTAAACTTATCATTGCATAAACTGCACGTGAGTGCTTTTTCATTTTTTCGGTGAACTCTGGAGTGAGCATTTTTCGCATTTTCTGTCCGAAAAAGTCTTGAGCAAAAGCTGCACTGAAATTTTTCCGTATTTTCTTCTGAATTTTCAAGAAAGCGTGCAGTTGGTTTCGTTCTTCGAGATGACCTCCGAATGCTTTTGACTTGCGCTTTACTAGGTTCGTCATTGTTGGCTAATTCAATACAGGCATTTCTTTGCAATGGTGAGTTTTGTTTAGCTTCACAACCATCTCGAAGGTTCGCATAAGGCTTTTTTGGAAGTACTTCACGGTCGCTTTCACTTGTAGATTCCTCTTCTTTAAGCCCTAACAGGCAAAAAATACTTGGATGAGCTTTGCGGTAATTTAAAAAAGTAACAGGCCAATGCTATACTTACGGTGGATAAGCGCACTCCGCTGTGCGTGTTCTTGGCTGTTAATATTATCCCCATGGGAATTCGATAGCATTTTTTCTTTAATAAGGGCCTTCATAGCTCTTAAATTGTTTTCCAGGATTTCAATTTCTCTCGTCGTCCCCATCACATTATTTAGAATTTCTAGACATTTTCCACAGAATTTTGGACCTGACTCCACTTTAAGTTCCTCTCTTGTTAAAGCTGGAAACCTGAAAAGTTTGCTCAGACAGTTCACGAAATCTTCTGTGCCCTGATCAGGGAAAGAGTTTATGGGCAGTAGATCTCCACATATAAAGCAAGAACTCTGAATTATAGCCGCCTCCATGGTTCCTTTTGTTTTATTCTCAGTCACATCGGTTTCCATGCTTAATGTGCACGTAGGGTTACGGGTTTTATAATGATGCAATAAAATGTATTGTGGGTCAAACTTTGTGTAACTTCCTCAACAAGGAAGCGCATACAGTAAATCAAAGACAACGATGTGAAAGACCATTTGTGTTTAACTTTTACAGCAGCTCAGACTAGGGATGGGAGTGTCGATTATCGAAGGCTTAATTACCGAAAATAATCGACGTTTTTAGACAGTCGATACGCTCGATATTCTTGACGAATAATGTCAATCATCTATCGACATTTATGTTTGTTGAAACAGGTGGAAAAAGCACCAAACACTGATCTTTTACATGCAATATCATCCCTTATCTATTCCCAAGGTATATTGATTCCAGAAATTCTGCAAAATCTCACTAGTTCACAGCCTTTAAATCCAGTATTCGGGCTGACCAGGATACGGTCTATTTTCTCCTTCGTCGCACTCAACTTCGAATGTTTAAAAAAACCTCTTCAGACCCACGGGCGACACATTTTTAAATGATTTTTTCTCGGAATATTAATGGATAAGGCTCTTCTAGTATACTGAGTCGAAAAAATCACCCTAAATATCCCTAAATAAAATTTTGTGTCGATATTCAATAATCGACGGTAAATGAGAAATGTGCGTCGATACGAGCGACATTGAGAAATTGTCGAGATCGATTTTTTCCCATCCCTAGCTCAGACGCACATGCAGATATTCTAAATTTCTTCAGCTTCCTCAGTGTGTCAGTACAGTACGCATATGCATTCATTAAATTTCCCGCCCTTTGGTTTGTACTCAATGCTTAAATGTTTGCAAAATCTATGCTTTTCTCACAATTATTTCGCAAGGGAATAAAAGACGTTACAGGTTCCAGTGGCATTGGAGGGAAGTCATATAAACTTGAAATGGACTGGAAATCTTCTTGATGAAAACAACTTTACGGAGAAGCATTTAAAGTTAAAAGTTTTACAAGGCGTGTCTTCTCGTTTTACTTGGGCGAGAACTTGCCTTTTACCACAACTGACTAGATTTCCGCAATCCGGCGTAATGCCTGATGCATGAAATTTTGACGTTGCGCAAAAACTCGAAGAGATTATATTTGACTTCGTTTAATACTAGCCGTAATTAAATGATTGCTGTGATTCTCAGTGAATATTAGTGTAAGTTTTACAGGATTTTACGAATATTTTATAAACTGGTTTCGGGAAAATGTACAGGGTGTCCCACGACTATATGTCACATTTGTTTTAGCTCTACAACCCAAACGCCTCAACGTAGATGAATGACTTTACTACCAATCGGAAACTGAAACTTATGAATTTTGTTTGGTAACATGGTCGCCTGGATGCGTGCGCTAGTTCCTGAGATATGCGCCATGCAAAAAATAAAGCGATTTTTAGCATTAGTTGAAATGGAGGGTTCTCGACCCTGTATCTCCTAAACCCGACGGTGCAGAGTCATACGAGATAGCGCGTTTGGAAGGTATTTTGCTACTGTATCGACTCATGTGCACCGTTTTTGGATTTAGCCGAATGTTAAAATCAACGCGCTGTTATGGCCATGCCACACTCCATGCATTTTTATGCACTCCTTAGGTCTGCCAATTTCTTCATACAAAATCCTCGAAAGAATGTCAACGATGATGGCACTTTCAAGGTCAACATCGATGAGGTCATCTGGGGTCAGCAGTTGACCATACGAGTGGGTGCTGTTTGTAAAAGTTTTATCCGGAACTTTTACGGCGTACATACGCAATAACTCTATCGAATAATCGATGTTGACCTTTCGACTTTCAAGGTGCCATCATCGTTGACATTCTTTGGAACTTTACATCTCAGGAACTAGCGCACGCATCCAGGCGACCATGTTACCAAACAAAATTCATGAGTCTCAGTTTCCGATTGGTGGTAAAGTCATTCATCTACGTTGAGGCGTTTGGGTTGTAGAGCTGAAACAAATGTAACATATAGTCGTGGGACACCCTCTATGAGAAAAAATAAGCATGCTATTCTGTTGCTACATCTGAATTGCTATTCCATAAATCGTTATCCGAATGGCCAGAACAGAGCAATCCACAATAAGTAACCTTAGATTTCCGTAAACGGTGGATTAAAATCGGTAATCCGACGTCATACGCAATCCAAAAAATCATTAAGAAATCTAAAATCCTTAATGCACTAAAATTTTGCATGACTGCCCATCTTTGCCACTCTCTGTACCAGCACAATCTCTATATAACTTCCACGTAAACTGTAGGCGAATTAAAAGCTAACCTGCTATTAGCCTTCAAGTGAGGCGGGACCCCTCGGTCAGCGTGGATAACTTTATAGAAGTGATAGACGTCGAAATTCATAAGATGTAATAGTGTGCTTTCAGTGGAATCGAATTAGTATTAAGGAATTCATCGTATAGAAAGATACGCAGAAGGCAAAAAGGATTAAGCTAAAGAATTTCTAATGTTGGTCTATGATCAGGATCATATGCGTGTTCCTCTGGTTGTTCAGAATCAGATTAGACCTGTTTTTAAAACTAACTTGGGCCAGTAATCACATTTTATTTAGACAATAAAACAATAGTTACTGATTGCACGTTACAGTAATTGTAATCGACTTCTCGTTGTGAATTCGGAAAATATAAGCAGCTTACAGCGTTTTAATGACTTTGAGACAAGGTTGACGACAGCGATAAATTCTGAGTAACACTTAAAGGCACATCATACAGTACGCATCATACAGGAAATAATTATGGTTGTCCATGAGAATCTCAAAGCATAATATTTAAACAGTATAATTAGGCTCTTGTGGATGTGGAACCACTCTGGCAACACTATGGCATGGAAATAACCAAATGATTGGAGGACCTTTGCCGCATATCTCCCCTATGAGTGCCCTCTTTGGTTTCTCGGGTCGATGTCGGCCTAATTTCTTTACCTGCAAGTACAAAAGCCAATGTGGCACATGGGATTAGTAAGTGACGCATTGGCGCTTAGCTTAATGTTATAAACTTACATGCTCCACGGCTGTCTCGTCAGAGAAAATTGCTGTGAGTTGATCGATCATTATAGCAGTCACAAAGATTCCAAATAGTAGACTCTCGAGCATTAAAGCGACTGAATGTAGTCTGCAATTTCAAAATAAGTTTTAGATACGAAAATAACTACTACTGAATATGGCATTAATAATTATCTATTTCCAACTCACACACGAGTCTGCTGGATCAGTTTGTCTTTAGGGCAAAATGGACAGTCCATCACAATCCAGCTGTAAACGACAAGCCCCGCAGAATATAGACACAAAACTCCAACGTAGATCAGGAACTGAATGAAATACTTCTGATTCCACTCCCCGACGCAATTATTTATCCTAAAACCCATACAAATTCAGGGCTGAACACTTAATTTGTAAGCCTATATTCCATAAAAGATAATACTGATCGTGTAAATTTTTATGCTTACCAAGGGCAATGGTGATCCATTCTTCTCACACATCGCTTGCAAATTCGACAGTGGTGAGCTCGAGGGGGTCGGTAGGACTCACATCTCGTACAAATTGTCCACGTTCCAGCTTCGCCCTCAAGCTGGCTATTTTTTTCTGCCAATGCTGCCAAACCATCAACAAATCCCGAACATCAACCTCAAACAAGGAACAGATGTAATGGTGGAGTATATATCCGAACTCTGCAAACCTTTTGCGTTGGCTTCAGACATATCAATCTTTGTAAGAGATAAAGGAACTATTCCTGGATCGGAACAAACGGCCCTCAGATGTGCAGTCATCAAAAAGGCTACGACGATGTTGAACGCAGCTATGTGGAAGCTACCCCATAAACTGAAATAAAAATTAATTACTTAAAAATCTTCGCTTGACATAACTCAGTTATGATTTTAGAACTTAACAAAAATACCTTCCTTACCTATCATAGAAGGAAGTCATCACTATCCAGCGGGTAACAACGTAATCAGCGTAAAATACTGCAGAGTACGTAATTATTATGCATATTATACCACAGGGGTCTTTCCGAAATATCGGCATTTTTAAGTGAATATTTTTCACTACCCCACAGACACACACAACGAAAGACACCGAAGTAAAATTATTCGAGTTATATTGAGAATTCTGCACTTCTCAGTATTCCAAGTAATCAATGAGTAATCTCATTATCCGCTGCCATATCTCCTGCAAGAAGTAAGAAAATCATTAATTTTACTTATAAACTATCAATTAAGGTTAGAAATATTTAATCTTGACAGTTTTTCGTACATGTGGTTTACGTGTCTGTTTTCGAATCCCACTTATGACTTCTGCAATCGTAAACAGATCCACCTGACAATATTTTACTACTGACGGCCCCAAGGGCTTAATAAATAATTTTTACATCACTTTGGCTTCAATTTACATGGGTTTTACACATTTTTGTCTCACTTTTTAAAAAGGTATCACCATCCAACTTCAACTTCCACATAAAAGAGTATATAATAGTATTACCTTTCCAACTGCTCCTACACCCTACCCAATGCTCCAATGGTTAATACTACAGACTGTCAGAGACACTCGCACTGCAAAACAGGCAGCAAAATCCACTCCATGGCATAATAATAGTGCAGGACAATCCGAGATCCGACGATCGAACTTCTGGGGATTCTGGGCAGAAAAAATCCCACTTCGAGTGCAAAAAGCATAGCACAGTAGACTCGGGCTGCTTTTAGTTCAGTATCACGCCAGCCTATATTGCATAATCTTCTGAACTGCCTCAGCTTCTGCATATTAGATCTCAAGGACCTTGCTATGTAAATCATTATGGTTTTTCAAGAAATACTGAAACGTCTTAACGTTAAATAATTGAAACTAGTCAGGTGCTGCCACTTTGCAAAGATAAATGCTCATATTGCAATTGTGTAGGGAGATTAATGTTATGAATGACGAATCAATATCGTCAGTCAGTAACTTTAGGAGATGAATGAACCGCTAAAACTCAAGTTTTTGTGGCTAATAAACTTACCATTTTATTTTCCAGGCAATAGGCGATCCCATGAGCCCAAGATAACACTAATCACATCCAGTGTCAGGTGTCGGATTACGTGAGAGCGCAAAGCATTTGTACTTCACTAAACAATCATTGAGTTAGCAATAGGAATGAGTGAGTCTGTCTGCGACAGGCACGCCGATCGAAAAATACGAGATGCACGTGCGTTGCATGATAATCTATGTGTAACAAATATTGTTGTTTATTATTGTGCATAGATAACATGATTAAATCAATGACGCAATCAAGTAGAGATTTAACGGCAGAAACTGGTTTTTTTCGTCATAGGTTGCTAAAGCTTACTTAATATATCCAAAGAGAAAATGAATATCAACCAATGCTGAGTTCTTCATAGATACTGTCTTCGTATCTTCTATATATATTTGCTCGAGACATCAAAGATTTGATGATGCTTTGAGCGGAGTATAGCTCATTTTTCTACAAGTTCTATACATGTCTCCCGTTGCCCCTGTTGTTGGAAACACTGTACCGTCGTCCTTCCTACGGACTGTAGCCTGTAACTTTCTGTAAACCACTAAGACCACTATTTACTTTAAACTCTAGTACTGTTTAAGTCATTCCTAGTCTGGAGTGGTGATTTCAGGACTCCTTCTGTTATCTATGCCTCGATATGGTTCCATGTTTCATAGACAGGGGAACACAACAAATGACTAAGCAGGTGCGCGTTGACAGTGTTCCTACACTCGGTGCTCTCAGAAGGACATCATATCATACAGTATCCTTTTATCAAACA
The DNA here is from genome assembly GCA_009870155.1 of Pseudobourletiella spinata. NCBI lineage: Eukaryota > Metazoa > Arthropoda > Collembola > Symphypleona > Bourletiellidae > Pseudobourletiella > Pseudobourletiella spinata. Next base: position 8,197 of record WJFA01001376.1, on the reverse strand, counting down.
CACTGAAAGGAATAAAACCATCATACCTGACTACGACTACAAATTGGAATTTTCAAGCTATAACGCACTGCATTTACGAATTTTTTTGGAGGTATACCTTTCGGTACAGTTACGCACGCAGACAGGATAAGCGTGTCTCGTTTTCAATGCCCAATAGAATGCCACAATTGGAGTGGAGCACTCCAGAATTGTTGTTGAAGGGAAACGAAATGATGGTCTAATTTATGTTAATGATAAATGATAATTCATGAGCGTATAGATATGAAAGCCTTGCAGTTTTCCCTTCAATTGCAGCCAGTTGTCAACGCAACCAATGTATAATACACGTACGGATGGGACGTTCCCAGTCGTCCAACCACCGGTAGACGAGGGATATTCAAAGTTATGCTGAAATATTCGCTATTACTATTCAATGCAATGGCTATTTGGGTTTTTGTTATTTGTTAAACTAACACGTTTCAATTTCAAACGGTTTTCCTGGTCTTTATCAACCCGGGTTTAAATGAACATACAGCTACAGTAGAAGATAATGTGTCGTGTGTTCTTAAATTTCAATGTCAGCATGTGGACAGCCTAAACAGTTTTTCATAGGCATTTCCACTGCCCATGTTGGTGAGCAAGTCAAATCTCTGTAGAATTATCTCATCATGTCATCATCTTTGTAGCTGGCTACACATGTCTCCGCTGCAGTAATCCTGAAATCTGTTACAGGAAATCAATATATACCAATATAAAATTACGCGATCAAAATTAAGATACATCGCTACTTTATTAGTTTTTAACCCAACTCAATCACTGAAAGTTTTGGTCGTTTCGTTTATTGTGAAAACATTGTTTACAACTAGAATTGGATTTTTATTTGAATTTCATGTATTCATTTCATTTTTTAAAATGCCTTGCAGCTGCAGCTGGGTGAGAACCTCGTGAAACAAGGGCGAATATTTTGAACAAGGTGAGGAAGGCAGAACTTTTTGGATGAAGCCGGAATTCTGTAAGTGTTAGTCGTGCTTCCACCTCATCACCTACACCACAAGCTGGGCTAATGACCATCGGATCCTCAACGAAAATGGATCCTCGGCAGGCTTCCCCAATGAAACATCCCCTTTTGGAAGAGAATAGCTCATCATCCGACGAGGCGGAAATAATAGGATCCCCGAAAAAGTCCCAGTCAAGAGCCTCAATAAAGAATGCAGATGTGATTTTAAGTGGAAGCGTCCGCTCAGCGTCGTATAATATTGTATTTCAAGTTACGAGCCGTATTTTTACCTTTCTTCTTAACGCCTTTATCCTTCGCTACGTGGCCCATGACGTTCTCGGAATTTGCAATGTTCGTCTCGCACTCTTGTACTCAACTGTAATGTTCCTCAGTCGGGAGCCTTTCAGAAGGGCATGTCTGCGGAAGCAGGAAAAGGATAGCTGGAAAGAGACTGTAAATTTGATATGGTTAGTTGTACCGAATACAGTGATGTGGTCCCTTATCATGGGCTACGTCTGGTGTTATCTTTTGTCTCAACCAGGGACACCGGATTCTGAAACTTCCCGTCAGTACCAGCTGAGTGTGTGGGTCCTCTGCATCGGTGTGATGTTGGACTCCTTGTCCGAAGTTCCCTACATAATAGCGCAATACTTTCTCTTTTCGAAGTTGCGAATCATCGGGGACACGACGCTAATTGCAATACGCTCAGTTTTCCTCTGTCTTGCCGTCGTGTACAGACCAGAAACTGCTCTCGTGGCCTACGCTTCCGGTTACCTAGTCGCAGCATGTGTAGTTACCGTGATCTACTATGGTTTCTTCTACTGGGTCATCCATGTCCAGAAGGATCCATCTGTGCCTTTCCGCGTTCTCAATGATCTATTTCCCAACTTCGGAAGGTGCGAAATCCCTGCGGAACTGGCAAAGTTGACGTGGAGTTTTTTCAAACAAGGACTACTGAAGCAAGTGCTGACAGAGGGAGAGCGCTACATGATGACCTTTGGGGACGTGTTATCCTTTGAAGAACAAGGCCTCTATGATTTGGTATCTAATTTGGGCTCTCTAGCTGCCAGATTCGTTTTCCTGCCTATTGAAGAAAGCTCGTACTTTTATTTCTCTCAAACGTTACATCGACGGGCCAAGTTTACTCCCTGGGACGAGTCTTCTCGACATTGCGGAAGGGTCTTAGGGAATCTGGTGCGACTCATGATCATTATTGGCTTAATAGCAATTGTTTACGGTCTCCCGTACAGCAATTCCGTCCTCTTCCTATATGGTGGGGAAAATTTGAGTGAGAATGTTGTGGCAACCCGACTACTCCAAGCCAACTGTATTTACATCATCATCATGGCCGTGAATGGGATCACGGAAACCTTCACATTTGCTGCAATGACCCAGGACCAGCTTGATAAATACAATCGGAAACTACTTCTCTTCTCTGGCGTCTTCCTCTTGGGCTCCTTCATCTTCGTCCGACTGTTTGGTAGTGTGGGATTTTTCATTGCCAATGGGCTCAACATGACCCTCCGTGTTAGTCAAAGTGTGTACCTGATCCGGGACGTATTTGCTCGGTGTGACTTCAACCCATTTAGTTACTGGGCCCCGAAACGACTTATCCTTCTTTTATTTCTCAGTGCCTTCGCCATGATTTACTCCTTCCAGCTCATGTTTCAGTACGGCAGATTAGTTCACATCCTCGTGGGACTCGTAATTTTCTCTCTAAACTGTCTTTTAGTGTACACACACGAGCGTGAGCTCTTCAGTTTCTTCATTCACATGTTCAGGAGCAAAACGGCTTAACTTGGCCTGCTTTAATTGACCCTGTAATAATACTAAACTAGTTCGGTCATTTAAAAAAATGAGTATTTTCATGAGTGAGTATTCGATCCGTTGGAAATAGTTTTTAACTTAACAATGTTTTTGGGCAGTTGATCAACAATATTTACATAGGAATTTCATCAATGTGGTACTGCAATGACCAGGCCACTTGCCTTTTAAAATTGTCTGAGAAATCCCCATGGCGATGCGCAAATAATTTATCAATTAAAAATAGTATTGGCATCTCTCAAAATGTATGAAATAATAACTTATCGCTGTAGTCACATTGAATTAATAAGATTTCTTCCGTTTCTTCGCGATAAAGTTGGCTCTGCGGCGGATGCTTGACTTATGTACCGGAATCGCATTATTTTTTTGAGCAAATTGGTTGTAGTGAATACTTTGAATGTTACTGTAAGATTATACTATTATCATGACATGAATGAAACCAAGTTCTGGAAACTCTGTTAGAGCTGTGTCATATTTATTAGTGTCAAGTATTAAAATATGTACCATATGTCTACATGCATCCATATTATCGTAGGATTAGTCCAGATATGGAATCTTTGGTTATTTGACAACGTTCTGTCAACCCCATATTAGCCTCGCATCTTGCTTACCCAGCATGGTATGGTATGAGTAAAGGAACTCATCCTTCTATCTCCTGGACGACCAACCTTCTCCACTTATTGCTACAGTAGATGCCGGAACGGGAGTGCTGGTGGAACTTGAATCCGAATCTTTATTACTTTCCTCCGCCACAGAAGAGTCTTCGTTAGTAATCGTTGGCGCATTATCCTTGTCAGATGTCTCATCAGATGTACCCGCAAATGCAGATCCAGACCGATCTGGACCAGTAGATACTACACTTAAGGTAGAAGCATATCCTCCGAGATCATTACCGAAGGCACCCGGAAGTGGGGCACTGTACTGGACCTTGGGTGGGCGCGTGTTCTTGTTCGATGAGGCGAAGGATTGGGCATCCCGTTGCAGCGCAATTTGGAGACCTTGTGGAGGTTGTTGGGAGACGGCGGCCGGAGCACTGTACGCTACCTGGGGAACCGGGGGTTGACCGTAGGCATTTTGAGGAGTTCGTTGTGCCTGTGGAGGAGGTCCATAGGGAGCTGGTGGAGCTGACTGAGGTTGCGGCTGCGGCTGCTGCTGTTGTGGAGGAGGAGGACCATATCCCTGTTGTGGGCTCGGCTGAGGAGCAGGGTTATAATTAGGTTGTGGGGCTGGTGGTGGATTTGGAGCAGGGTTATAAGAAGGCTGTGGAGCTGGTGGGGGATTTGGTGGAGGGCCGTATGAAGGTTGTGGGCTACGTTGAGGAGTCGGTGGAGGAGGATTGTATGGAGCTGGGGTAGGAAGTGATTCCGGGTACTGGGGAATGTAAACTGGAGCTGGAGGGGCTTGACTCTGAGGTTGAGCTGGGGGGTTGCTGGACCATCCAGCTCCTGACTGCGGGGCGGGAGCTGCATAATTCTGTGGCTGAGGTGCCGAAGCTGGTGCTGGGGCTGGTGCTGGAGCTGGTGGTGGTGGAGGTGGAGGAGGTGCTGGTTGGCTAGGCGCTGGCGGTGCACCCCATCCACCTGAAGGAGGGGCATTGTAAGCAGGTGGTGCTGGAGCAGGCGCAGGAACCGGTGCCGGTGTGGGAACGTAGAAGGATTCTGGGGCAACAGCGTTTGGTGCTGGAGGGGCAGGAGCTGGAGCCTGAACAGGTGCTGGAGTTGGATCAGGATACTTTGCCTCACCCTGTATTAGAATGCAAGACATTTTAATGTTCATAAATCTCCACTCAGGACTTTCGCTATAAAATTTTAACCATAAGTGAGACACCTACCGTGTACTTCACATCAGCATTAAAGCCATTGTACCAGTCGGCCATATAATCGACGATTTGAGTTCGACCGTCGGGAAGCACGATATTGTATTGTCCTTTCAAATTATTGCCATCACTCTTCTCCTTGCGATCGAAGAACTGGCCGTGCTTCGGGTCATTGACGGCGTAACTAAATTCATAAGGGCGTGGTGGTCCTTCCTGTGTACAAAATTTTGTTAAAGTAAAGCTTGAAAGATAGACTCTTGAAGGATCTGAAATGAATGAGAGAAATCTTACATCTACATGTCCATGACCGCTAGAATGACCTCCGCTGTTGGGATGAGCGGCAGCTGCGACGGGCGGTGGAGCGGGGTAATTCGGGGCTGCATTTGGCGCTGCTGGTGGAGCCGGATAGCTTGGTGCTGGGTTGTTAGGCGGAGGTGGCGGCGGCGGTGGTGGTGGTGGTGGTGGTGGTGGCGCCGCATAGCTTGGTGCTGGGTTGTTGGCTGGCGGTGGTGGTGGTGGTGGTGCCGCTGCATAACTTGGAGCTGGGTTATTGGCCGGTGGTGGAGGCGGTGGGGCCCCGTAGCCCCCCGAGGGTGCAGGGTTAGGATATGTGTTGCCGCTGTCAATCTTGTTACCAAAAGTACCTGGATAGCCTCCTTGAATGATTGCTGGCTCCCCAAAGGTTGAGCTCACAACGAGACAAGCGATAGCCAGTCCGAGAGCCTGTTTACACCAACACATGTTATAATCCGGTAACCATAGTGCATTTAATGCTTTTCCAATGATTCCATACGTACCTGTTTTGCCAGACGCATTTTGAGGGATGTTAAATGTCAGAAACTTAATTTTGAATTTTCTCAGCTGGGATATGATATTTATACAAAAAATTATAAACAATGAAACTTTCGCTGCTCTTTACACTTTGATTCCAAGCAAGAATGATGATAGACAGCTGAGTTACAGAGGTTTATATAGTGTCTGAGAATGATTGGGGACTCGGAGGCTTGTTTGTTATGGTCCACAACCGTCTAGGATTGCATAATATCTTCCTTTGTATGATCCACCCTCGGCATTCGTTAGCCTGTTTGGGAGCCAGAAGTCTTCCCAGATACGGCTTCCCTGTGTACTTGCTTGAATACAGTAGTGGCTTTGTTTCAAGTGTACCACTACCATTTACCATCCGCATATCTTTTGCCATTTCTTTCCGCAAATTAATCGCGGTAATGAAATCAGTGCGAGCTTTCCCAATAATTCAAACCAATATGCAACCCGATGTAGGGCTACTTACAGGGTTGCGCACTGGCTGAGGTAAAAACTTAATGTCATCATTATGGAAAACCGCAACGTTGCAGCAGGGGTGGATTGGCGGCAGGTGGTCGAATGATTGGCGGAGAACAAACTGATAGTGTTGCCGGGAAGCGTTAAACATGATGATCCTCATTTCATAAGGGATGAAAGGGGCTTCACACACCCTAAATTACTCAACGATAATAGTATTTAGAAATTTTGAGCGCCCTTAACCTGTTAGCTCTCAAGACAGAGGACATGGAATCGGAAGATTTTGAGTCAACTTTGCTGATATTCTGAAGATGTACACCTTCTGGTCACTTTCGTTCACTCTGTGTCACGATACATAATCATACAATTTTCCTTCCTGAAGTCCACTAACGTGAGTTCTTTCCATGCACATTGTAACGTGGAAACTTTTTCATATGCCCACCCAGACCTGACCTGCAAGGTTGAGCTTCAATCCTTCCTGAGCATTCCATAGGGTCTTACCTACAATCTGCTTATTGTAATAGTTGCCCATGACCAGTCATAGATGAGCGCTGCCCGAAATAGCAGTGGTAGGAAAAGGTTGACCTACTTTGAAAATATATGAGGTGCTAATCAGGGGGTGTGGCTTGTGTGCGATAGCAAATTCATATATTATGACGAACTCAATGTGTGGTTTCTTTGTGATTCCTTTATTATCGAAATCTTGGTACGTGACAGCGCGGCGTTGGCACTGGTAGGAGTTTCAGGATACAAATGGTTGCTATTGGAAAATGATGGCAGCGTCCATTGGAGGTTAAAGCATTTAAGGGAATATATCAAGACTTTCAAGATTGCAACATTCTACTACTACGTCTTGGGACGGCTACATTGTTGATTTTTCAAGTCTTGTTACCTGCTATTAGTTGGATTTCCACCATTTGTCCATGGTGAGAACATCCTTTGTCCCTTTAGTATATTGCCTGCCCTCCTTCAGGAGCCAAGAATCATTCAGACGCAGGCGGATATAGCGTATTATAAAGATATTAATTTTAACTAAAATCTGTTTGTACTAGGATGCTAAATCTTAATCAAAATATTTGTGTAGTTTGCACCGTAGTTGGAGATAATTCCGCAGAGATATTCCCACCGTAGGATATGCCAACATATATGCATTAGGAAATAGGGAATATTGTGCATATAAGCAATGTGCTGACGTGATGTGAGTACTATATATAAGTTCCATTCTACCTTACCATTGGTTAAAGACAGAATATTTAAAGCTCCCAATTTTCCTCAAAATCATGTTTTACCCGTTTTCAACCATATTTGCGTTTCATTCAAAATTCCCAGTCATGACGCAAGCTTGTGCTTAAAAATTAGGGATTAAATCCTATAGCAAGTAGGTCAAGGGTCACGATCGATTTGAAAACATAAGCTAATGGTGCAGTTAGAGTCGTGAGAATGAGAATTAGGAATTGTAACTAGGGATTGTGGCATTCTCAAACTATAAATGCATCGTGAGATTTAGGAATGAGAATGTGCTTCGGAATTTGGAATTCAGTAAGACTTGAGAATTTGGCCGCTAGGACTATAAATGCTCGTGAGAATGAGAAAGAGAGAAAGAGAATTGGAAAGGGAATAAGAATGTAACATTTAGAGTTGAGAATTTACTTTTTGATGAATGGAATGAGCGGCGATTTTGAAATTATTAGCCTAAATGGAGATTCTTTTGGGATTGGAAGATAAAAAAGCGTCAAAACTGCATGACGATTGACGAAATCAAGACGAAATTGCAAAAAAACTACTTTTTACGCGTTGATGCTCCCTATTTTGTTGAAGAAAACTTTAACAGTTGTACTTTAAGGAATGACGCAAAGTTAAATTGAGCCATCGAGATTGTAGCAGGTGCAGCACAAATGCAGTCAGGCTAGCTTGTATTGTATTGTATTGTACTGGAGGTATGTTAGGATCAAATAGAATTGAGCTAACAAAACGATCAAGCACATTCAAGGCTTATTTCGTTCCCAGGCTAGCTTACAAAGACTGTAATCAAAACAGCGATTTCAACAAAACAAATTTCGAACATTCCAAGTCCATTAGTCTCTCTCCTGAATAATTTAAAAGCAAAAATAAAACTCATGTCAGAGGCTCTGCTCGAAAACCAATTCAGAACCCATAAACCATACCTTGAAATGATATTTTCGGGTACGGTTCGCTAGGTGGGAAAATTGGTGGTGGTCTGCCGGAGATTAATTAGTGCGACCCATAGAAATTTACTATTATTTGCAGCAACAAACTCAAAGTGTAATTACAATAATTTACTA
>WJFA01001375.1:0-21963 GCA_009870155.1 Pseudobourletiella spinata | reverse complement strand
AGTGTTTTCGTGTGTGTGTGTGCACTTAAATTATAAGTTCGAACCCCTCTTGTCGGTATTTATATCACCTATCACTCCTCACATTAATAAGTTGCTTGGTTGCCTGGTACTAGTAGTAGTCTCTCAGATTACTACCATTCACCTTATGCGTTGCCCCTGAGTGGTGCCCATCCGGAGAGATGAATTACGATGGGCCCTTTATTAGAAACAATCCGTGGCAATAAGGTCTTCCTCCAAGGTGATCAGGTTGGAATTGGACTTTATTTAGAGTTTTGGACCTAACGGAGGCTAAATCCACACTCACTTACTCTTGGACTTACAACTATCATCGTAGACTCTCCTTAACCACTACACACATCTCATTCATATTTTCAGTACCAGTACCTCTATGACAGTGTGTATTGGCTTGTGTTTGAAGTATCCCACAATCTGCTCCATAGACAACATCACGTACTGGTTGAATTTCTAGCAGCTTTGCATTATTATGTTAAAACTGATAGTTTTTTGAAGAACTCCAACAAAGGCCTTTTGATATATTGAAATCCTTGTGAGAAATCAAATCGTAAGCCCAGACTTTATAATCGGAAGTACCAATACAAACACGACATGGTTTTAAATACATCCGATAACTCCATGACTAACGGTTGGATTTCAACGAGGACGGCACTAGACAAAATCCTAAAGCCTCAGCTTCCGACTGCTTCCAGAATCATTACTCTGGGCTGCTGCGTTCCGGCTCTGACGGGTTATCAAATGGAATCTGTCATATTGTGCCACATTTGACACCTAACCGTCCCACTGTTGGCGTACAATTTGAACCGTCGAACTGCTCAGAGCATTTGGCTTTGATCTATTCAGCGTTGAGCAGTATCTGTACGACCATCCCAGCATTTCCTCCGCAGTAGCTTCTGAGGAGTATTGTTTCCCTTCTCGTAGATGTCCCCTCTGTCGTTATTCCCCCTAAAAACCTCAAAACTTTCTCATTTTACACATCATACTGTGCTTGCACATCCAGCTAGGTTTTTCCGTGAGTTTTTTTGTTTTCATATACCCAGGGAAAGCAGCAGTGTAGGCGTCCGTCCTCTGTCCAAAGTATCTACTTTTGCTATAAGAATTTAAATATAGCCATAGGCACTGTTAATTCCTTTACGGCTGGACAATTCAGAAATAAAGTGGTCATAATCGTTCAAGTATCGTACACAAATTCACGGTCACCACAGAGCCGTACAACTAAAAGTCTCTGAAATCACTTGCTCCACTATTTGAAGTACTTTTAGTTAGACGAATGCTGGTTTCGCAATGATTCCCCCGTTGAATTACAATTTGTCTGGTACAACATCATAATCAGTGATTGGAAATCCAGTAAAACTGTAATGGATGAGTGGATGGATTGAGTTGGGATTACTGTTCGTAAAAAACCATGGATTGCGGAATACTGTAAAGTAGATGGGATATGGATTACAGATTATGGAATACTGTAATTCGCATTACGGATTCCTTAATGCGATTTTAGCCAAAAATCTTCACAAATGCTTGAAGGAAACTAATCATTAAAATCAACAATGTAGCTGCGTCTCTCTAATAATATTCTTCGATGGTTTTAGGTGCCAAGTCCACAATACTATTATCTGCTTGGACTCCCATATCTGGAAGTTCTGTTTCATTTTCCGTGCTCAGTATAGATGACACCCTAGTGTTTTGATTGCTGTTAAATCTTGTCCCTGAAATAAACCGATTTTGGATTTGAAAAGATTTAGAACTGAATATTTGTCTTACTGCAATGTGAAAGGGGTTACAATATTCTCCTTATCAATTTTATACACACGGTTTACACATTCGTTATTATCAAGTTGATAGAACTCTAATGTAGGTAGATATTTGTGCAGTTATCTGAGTCGTGTAATGAAGATTTAACGAAGTAACAACACTCATTCCAATGAATTTATATTTTAATCCCGTAATTCACTTATCGTAAGTCATGATCATTACAAGGGTTGCATCCTGGTTGTTGGCCGATTAGAATATTTTTTTCACACAGGTCGCCATATTGTCATTATTTCCAGCAGCACGTAGGCAAAGACGCTGATGAATGCAAGCAATAATGTTTCCAGTTATCACGAAAATAATTCTGACAGTAGTTGTGAAAATTTCTTTCTCAGCCTAACTTGAAATCTGTTCAAACTCGGATCAAGATTCTCTATGCGTAATCCGTAATCAGGAATACGGATTATGCACCTTTGACTTGGATTATGGATTAGAATGGCAAGCAGTAAATTTTTGTGGAATGTGAATTGCGGATTTTTTAAATACCTAAAAAACACGTTTTAGGAATACGTAGTCCACGAAACATCCGTTGTATATAATCTGGAATAGGTATTTTTCCCATCAGTGATCATAATCGATCCGAGCAACTGTTCCCCTGGAAAGCTAACGTTCCTTATTCTGTATACTGAACTCCACACTAGTGGACTAGAAATTATCATTTATCGAGTTTATTACCAATCGCAGTAAGATTTTGGGAAAGAATTTTCACATGAGAATGTAATTTCTTGGTATTCAAAACTCTCGGTATTCCGTGCCATATAAAGCCTTCACTTATTACTAATTCATTTAATAAAACTTCACAGTCATTGGGTAAATTTCTATCTCTGCGAGTAGAAATGGAATTGAAATCACGGACTCTCCTTTTGCGATTCAGCATCATCCAGTGATTGCGGCCTGCCAATATTTGAATTGTTTCTGTACGACACATTTTCGGTAGTCTGAATCCATGAGATGGGGGCTGACATCACGATGGTTGAAACCGGTGGCGGGTTGATGGAGCCAAACCTTTTGTGGAACCTGCAGCACAGGATGGGGATCCATGGCGGAATCATGCCTCATTAAAACCATTATTACATTGACGGGTGCGAATACGAAGGTCTTCTAACAATAAGGCTCTTATCTTGCTCGTCGTATTAGGGCACCAAGCTGAAAAATTCCGGGATACAGGGACGTGTGTAGAAAGTTTTAATTAAAATTCCCTCCCTGGAGGTCCTCTACCCTTCCTCCGCATTGAAATGGACCCGGCTAGATGAAGAATCATCCGCATTTCCTCCTCTGAAAAGTTTAATTTACAATTGCCCCACTTTCCCCATCCGCACATCCCTCCCAAGTTCTTCCTCTTCCAACCAGAGATGATTTGGGGGCGGCACGAGAAAGGGGAGATGAGTTTCCAAGTGGACGAGGAAAGAGTTCATCTCATGCGGGAGCTGGAAGAGTGCATTGAAGGGAAAAGTCTACAGTATTTGGAATTACAATAATTAACTTCACCCCGCAATAGACGTATTGGATCCGGCTCACTTGAACTTGAGCTGCGTCCTACAGCGAAGACATCTGGCCAAACAATTGGTTTGCTTGCTAGAATTTTCATCGACAGAATGAACTCAGCCACATATAAATTTGGTTGACCTACGCAAATTACCTGTGTAGCTTGAATATCAGAATTTGGAATCCCACCGTTGTCCATGGGGTTTTCTGCAAAGAGTAGCAAGTGTCCCAATAATATTTACCATTGAAATTCCTTTGATATGACCAGAAACAGGAAAAGGAGGCATTATTCTATAATTTTCCTGCTCCTGAAGGGAACTCAACTTACTATGAGCCACTGTAATGCTCCATCACTACTGGGCTTACACATATACGCACAAATATAAAGTGGTGGAAAGCTGGGGCATTTCCCGTCATTAACCACCACCTGGACACCCAAATTCCAACCGTGCACGTGAGTCTCGTAGCAGATTGGAACCCCGTCAAGAAGGCTCTGATGGAACTGAAAAAGCTTATTCCGCCAGCTCCATAGCACTGTTCCAAAATATCAGTTGCAACTGTGCTGCACCATACATTCTAACCAAGAAAATCGGCCCAGTGCGCTTACATGAATATATATTTTAACATGTTCTTGCATACATATGCGTATAGTATGTATACATGTAAGGGACGAATGTTAGTACAACGGAAATTCATTAAGATGACTATTCAAGTGAGGCATGCGCCTAGGGCGGAGGAGGTTCTCTCTCTCTCTTTGAATTACACATCCACTCTCTCGCGCCCGCACACTCATGGTATAAGCGGGGAGTGGAGAGCGAAAGCCCAAGTCGACCGGGGATTGTCAGGGCTGCTCGGCAAAGAACACGCTCTACTCTTCCTCCCTCCGCGAGCAGTGCTGAGCCCATGTCAGCCGCACTTATATACCCCTCCCGTAGAAAGCAGGACTTCGTCAGTGTGTGACGAGGCTGAGCTCGGAAGCGTGGAAGTAGCAGATTTGGGATTCACGCATTTCTCAACAACAACCATCAAGACCACGAGAAACTCCCACAAATTTGACTTCAAGGCACCGCCGCCTCCCCCGCCAACACAGTTCAGAGTGCGAAATTTCCATAAATTCTACCACGCAAAACACCTAATGTCAATGCCAAATATTTACAACTTCCCTCAGCTTTACAAGGAGGACGTCTCTTCGCCATTAGCCGGCGTGACACTTTGTCTCCTCGACTCGATATCTCCCTCCTTGCCTTGCCAGAATAACTCACCACATAATCCAATCCAGTAATCAAACTCCCGCAAATACACAGCTGGGACTGGGATAGAAGTCCCTTTAAAATGTCCCCAGTTCCTTCACCCAGAACCTCATCTGGCCGAGTGTGTCACACTAAGTACCCGTGAGGGAGTGTTGTAGTGTTTAGTCAAAACTGGGGGTGGGAAAAGTGTGTTTCTTATCCCGGAGGATGCTTGGGAAGTCCTGTGAATGGTGCGAGTTTTTGGTGTGAAAACGGCTCCGTAGATTAGACGGTAGTCCTAGTATATACTTGAAGGTGTGGCGGGGTTCAGCTACCACCACAGTGAATTCGATCCCCATTACTTCTTTTGTGTTCTTGTTCATTCAATGCACCAGGACAGGAAACAAAATCAACGAAGTCATTTTATTTAGCGAAAGGCCGCAGTGAGCATGTTCCTGGGGTAATTCCTGTCATTTGGAGTAACAACTCACGCCGCTACTCCAGACAGTGCTCAAAGAAATTCCCTTCGTTGTCCCGGGGTCAACTAGGAGTTTTTTTCTCAGTGAAAGAATATCTCCAGCAAATTTTTCACGGACTGGTACTAATTCCCGGGGAGTGTGCCAGCCATTGTGTGTGTGGTGAACCGCGGGAAGGATGGGGAAGAAAAACTCAAAGCTGAAGCAGGACACCATTGACAGGCTCACGACGGACACATACTGTGAGTAATGGATCCCAACTGTCTAATAATACAGTCCATATTCTTTAAGTCGAGCTTGCCGTGCTCCCTTTGCTCTGAGGACTGTAGTGGGAGCCTTACTAATTAGCTCGTCCCCTCTCCTAATTACAATCTCTCCCTTTATTCCGCTCTCAAGGGTTCCCGTAGCATTTAAGCCCAGTGTTTCCTGACGTAACATTTAACACTACTGTGTAGATTTGCGGCGTTTTGCAGTATAGTCTGGATTCTGCCTCTATTTTTGTGTACTTTCTAATTTGAGAGGGAAAATTTAAAGCTAAATAAGGAATGATATTTTAGTACTGGTCACTTATGAGCCTCCTCCTAAGTATGTGTCATACTCTGGAATCCCTGATGGCTGGGGAGGACCCCATGAGGGATCCCATGAACCATTTCCGTCATTTCCGCCGCAAAGTGCATTTTTGATACGGTGATGCGTTAATACCCAGCACTACTACTAGAGAGGGACATGGATGTATGAAAACTAGATCCGCAATGCTCCGATTTCCCGTGGAAGACGTCAGAATTATGCCCCCTTCTCTGAGACGTACAAATTGAGCTGGAAATTTGGGGAGTCAGAAATGGATCGAAGAGAAGTTTTTCAATAAAAGTCTGCGGATTCTTCGGACTGAAAAAGTTTTGTTCCAAAGTATTGAACCAACCCACACGAATGCACATGCACAAGCTCGGCTTTACCCGTGAATCATGAGGTAGGAACCATGGTAATTTTACATAGAAGAATAGGTGAGCAAGAAAAGTTGACCAAGTGTGACTTCAAAACGAAATTAGAAAATGTCGGACCAAGGTTTTGTTTGAGAACAGTTATGGAGAGGGTTCATTAAGTACTAGAGATTTCTGCACAATACAATACTCACCCCCATGTCCCTATCCGTGTCTTGCCTCTATGTTGGAATTTGACATGGTGGGTCCGTGGGCTCCTCCAATAATGCTATATCCACAAAATAGGCCTCGAGATTCTGTACTCCCACAACCGGGGAGAGGGTGAGAAAACGGATTGATTTATTCCCAAAATGGTTTTAACCATTATAACCACCCCGTGATCGGACTCACTTCTACTCTAAAAATAACTCGGCATAAGAATTCCGTTTGTTCCCCTCTCGTGGCTACAAATGGGCGGATAAAGAATTAGATGGTAATGAGGACAGAGCGACCGGTCTCTTTCTCCTCCGAAACTCATAGAAATTTAATGTATTCGCGCGTGTTTGGGCTGGGAAACAGATTTGGCCTGTCTTCATTACCATTTTAGGGTATCGTTCCCACGTAGTGGGACACATGCCGTGAGAGGGTGGTCGCTCACCCCTCCCAACACTCATTCGAATTTTCCACATCTAGAATTTTCCTAACTTTCACCCTGGACTATTGCTGTGATAGGTGGTAGCCATTTGACAGTTCATGTAAAGTGTAAGCTCCTGACCTCTGACAGATAAAGTGAGTCCAGTTGAAGTCTCATCATGAATGGACTGAGGCGAAGTTATCCCCCAAGGTTATCGATCTGAACGGCTTCACCAACCCTGCGGTGGAATAAATTTTATCCAGTGCTTTCAGTCAGGCTTTTCATTTTCTTCTCCTCACAGACGGCGGTGGCGGAGGTGAGGAAGGTTTTTATTTCTTTTTCTACTCTCGTAGGTAATTTCTCTATGCACCCCGCCCCTCTCTGCCGATTCTGGCTCCTTTGTTCTGGGGAAACTAGTGAAAGTTGGTTGGTTTCAAGGAAAAATATTCATGGACGAGAAGGGAATGGGTCGGCGACAAAGGGTAAGGCTATTTGAGGTACCCCAGGGTAACATCTCTTGAAATTAATTCCGATCCTAAACTTCACACGTGTAAGGAGACCAGACAAAGGAGTCGACTCCAATGCAGCATTATATTCGTGGGAAAAAAGGAGGACCTATCGACCTTGGCCCTTTCCCCAATAAAAAAGCTTGTGTCTGCGTTCAACCTTACTCGGATAATTTATGCTAGGTTCATCCCCGTCCAAAGCTTAATACTAGGTCTGGAAGAGCAGGATAAAAGGGCTGGGGTCCTTGTACATGGTCTGTCCGCAATCATCATAGGGAAGTGTTACATCCACTGTGGAGAGAACCTTTTCTTTCCTCTTTACGAATTAATGGAGAAATTACCGTGGATTAAGCCTCCCTTGGAGCAAAGTGAAAGTGGAGAAAGCACTGTGGTCTTGACAGTGTGGCAAGAAGAAAGTGGAGAAATATATGAGGCTCACTAACCCATTAGGACGACTTTGTGGGACCTTGGGGGAGAGAAGAAGGGGAAAATATTTGTCTCAACTTTCTCTCCAGTTGTTTTACGGTGAAAGGAAAATTTTCTGCCTCTCTCACTTTCAGGGGCCATGTATCCTCCAGAGTTATAACTTGTTGGGAGGTTGTAACTTCTAACATGGTTCCATGTTTTGTTGGACGTGGTTGAATGTGCGGGAGGTGGAAGTAGAACGAGGTGAAAGCGCACTAATTAGAAATGACCAGCAAGAGGCACGTTTTCTTCAAAGGCTCCCTACCTCCCTGGTGGTATTTGGAATGAAAGGAAAAACTAGTACTAAGAGTGATGAAAATATGGTTCAAGTGTAAAAAGGGCGAATTTCAGGAAAATTCCACAGAGTTTTGCAAGTGGAACCGTCGCAGTAGGCACTATTCATATCTTACTTGAAGATGTCTCGAAAATTTGGAAGTCTCTGAGGATGTGTATGTACCAAGGGAATGAGGTTTAGGTGGGCCCGTCCCCGGGGAGTTCTATTGGAAATCCTGTTTTTCATATCTTGAAATAAATTAGGGAAGGGAATAAGGACAGAAGAAAGCTCTCAAGAACGGAGGTCGTTAGGAAAAGGCGTAATGACGGCAAACTTTCCTCCCCGGTCCTCCTCCTAAAAGTCATCTGGCAGGGTAGTCAACGGCGGTTCCTCCTCTGTCCAGACCTCATAGGCTTATAGCTGCACCACTTCTGTGGAGGTTTCGGGAGTTTTATACTTTCCTTCTCTCCCTCTCGCCTCTTCTCTCTGCCCCTCTCCAAATTGTTCTTCAAGTTTTTCAGATTGGAAGAAGAAAAGAAAGTACTGGGGAAGAAGATCCTTGTTTTCTTATATACAAAATCACTCGCTGGCATGACTATGACATTGTCCTTTGGAACTTGTGAGATAAACTTGGGCTGGAATTTGTGAGACTGTGATGGTGGTGGTGGTGAAAGTCTCAGGCGCGACTTGATTCGCTATTGTTCGAAATTCATGTCAACTGCGGTTAGCTACACTAAACACAAGGCGCTCCTTTGACGCCGTGGCTACCCAGACGGACGCAGACTTCCGCTCATGAACAACTTTGTCGCACATAAGTTCCCTACAGCCAAACAACAGTGACGAGCACAGAGTTTGTCCCTCTCCCCCTGATTTCTTCATATACTGTGAGGACAAAGATTTCTGCAGTCCCTCATAAGTGTACCGGAAACTCCAGCGTTTGGTATGTATGCGTGCTGCTGTGAATTAATTGTAAGTACTATAAGATTTTGAATTTAGGGGCGCGTGCGCTCGTCGTTGCTGAATCTGTAATGCGGAGCGTGGAGCAGATAATCAGCTCATACCCTCTGCCACTTCCCATGTCAGGCAAGTTGTTTTGAGCCCACATTCACTTCTGAGGATTAGTGGTGGCAGGGCTGCAAGTAGTTTGAGGGATAAACTTTGGTAGTTTCGTAAATAAATAATTCAAATCGGTGTCAATATTCCCGGCAGGGCAGGATTGAGCTCCTTACATGCGGCATAGTATGTTGAGATCCAGCAGTGGTAGAGACTTACTCCCTTTGTGCACGTTCCGCTGGCATGGTGGCTGACAATATCAGTGGGCGGTGGGGGAAAAGTGGGTAGAACGGGAGTGACTCTCGCATTTTGGCAAAGTTTGCAATTCAATTCCAACTGCAGTAAAGAGAGTCTCCCAGGGGGAAGAGGCTCTCCAGAAGGCCAGACAAGAGAATGATCCGCAATACATAGGCGTATTCCAGCCCTTTTTTCAGGCCCCAAATGACACTGGAAAACTTTTCTCATTCACCTCGTCCTCCCTAGGACTGCTGGCAGTGGTGGTGCTGTTACGGCGGCTCATTGGAACGGTCGTTCCAGTAATGGTGACAATGTCGCAACTACATGGAATACTACAACATGACTACGACAGAGCATGTCGTCAAAGGTTGTGGCCAA
Source organism: Pseudobourletiella spinata (assembly GCA_009870155.1). NCBI lineage: Eukaryota > Metazoa > Arthropoda > Collembola > Symphypleona > Bourletiellidae > Pseudobourletiella > Pseudobourletiella spinata. Next base: position 12,485 of record WJFA01001375.1, on the reverse strand, counting down.
AGTTCCGTTTTACTGCGACACAGGGCGGCTTGAGGCCGAATCCCCCGAATTTAACCGTGAGCTGACACGACTACTACAGCAGCGCTAAATTTTACCCGTAAAAGTTCTTGTTGATATTTTAGGGGGATTTCAAATACTTTGTGAACAACGGAGGGGTTCCACGGGCAGAAGTTCGTTGCCAAAGGAGTCATTGTTTATCAAAACGAATCACCCAGTAGAGGCAGATAATGTTTTAGCACATATACATAAAGTTTCCTACGGTAAACAATGTTTACTTCCAGTAAACCAATGTTTACCAAAATGTTTGTAAGACCAAAATAAATTTTCAGCGACATCAAGCCGTTATTCTTCATACTGAGATGCTGTTAAGCAAATTTACTCACTTCATTTGATCTATTTCCAGTGCTGTAAACTTCACGTCACTTTTTCATAGAACATTGTTTTAAGAAACTGAAATCATGAACCAAAATTAAGCTCAAATGCAACAATTTCGTTGAAGAACAATGATTTGAGTGAGCACTCATTTTTACCATGGCTAATTTTCATTCTGAACAGAGATACGAGCAAACATTAGGTAGAAACGATTTTCACACTGAATTTTGATTAGAAATCAAGCAAAAATCGAAACAATGTTTTTGAACTGAAATCAATCGAATAAAAATTACATGAAACGATTTTTTAGCTATACTCAATGAAAGGATAGTTTCTTTTGGATTAAACTCATTACCAAAACTAAAATTCTGCCTACAAGCCATGTTCTGAAATAAAATCAATGACTTTCTCTACGAAACTCGTTCTCAGTAGGCACAACTTTAAGTGGCAATGGAGTCAATAAAATCAAAGAGTTTCTATCAATGCCAACAAATCTCCCTGAGAGCCTTTCGTTCAGGGAATAATTGTGGCTTGCGCATGGGCGCATGCATTTAGATCGTCCGAAATTAACGCAAAGCCGAGTGATGGTGAAATATGAAACCCTGTTAGCTACACCGCCATCATTGTCGGGATATAAAATTCATGAGTAGCGGCCCATGCTAACAGGCATTTCCAGACAGAGAGGAGGAGAAGAACAAAGGGATAAGCATTAGAGAAATCTCATTACGTGATTAGAGGAAAAGTATATGTATCAACCTCCTCTCCGCTGTGCTCACATACCACCCCTCGAATCATACTCTGTCTTCTTGGAAGAGCCAATGGATGGGTAATATAAGAGCCCGCCTGCGGTGGTCATGAATCCAAGACTTCATCCACATTGCACTCACCCGACCTACTTAGAATCCCTTCGCTCAGCCGGAATGTGTGGGTGATGATTAGTGCCATAAAAACCTTATCCTAAGACTCCCTTCACGACACAAAATACAGGCGTAACTTAACCGTCAAGTGAGAGTCAAGGCTGTGTGGGTTGTAGATAACGATCAGGTGAATTTCTAAATCACGCATGCAAGTGATAACAGTGTGTGCAGAGTTTTTATGGAACTGCCTGAGGAAAGGGAAAACTCCGGGAGCGGGGTACGTGTTCGCTCACTCACACGGAATCGATTATGTGTAGTGGTTTAGCCATATGTAGAGGTGGATGGGCCACGCAGTTCCATGAGCGTCGACTGCTGCTATGTCCGGAGCGGTGCACGGTGAGGATTAGAGCTCCTGCCGGCGTGCCATTACCCCTGCCGTCCCCGTCCCTGCTGACGTAACGTTCCAAGTGTGGCGGTCGCCGCCACCACCGTGCAAACTTGCTTATTTTCCCACTTCTTCTTCTTCTTCCCCTCTCAGCTCCACGGCGGATTGGAAAAATGCAGTCTGGCCTCCGCGTCCTCTCACATGGTACCTTTGTATGGCGCCGGGTCGGAGTGACTGCTGACGTAAATACCGGGGGAAATCCAAGCCGTTCCTTCTCAAAACGTTGCCCCTTCCCGTTGCATGTTATCACAGCACCTTGCGGAGCTTAAGCGATATGTATAATAACGGAAATGCCGCTCACCAAATTTCTCTTGAATGAGGACTGGAATTGATTTTTCTGTTCCGGATGTTATAAGCTCTAGTCCTGATTTGGTTCAGTAGTGAGATTACTCACGTTGGAAATCCTCAACTAATTATTAACAATTCCGAGAATTCGTCACTGATCGGATCATAAAAGATGAGTAAGATTAGAGGATATGTTGTGTCCACAGTAGTGCTCCACTCTGCACTGGTGCCCAGGGTCATTTTTACAATCGAGCAGACGAGATTTGGAGTGTATCATATTTTCGCGTCTGTGTGGTAGAAACACCCGCAAAGCACACATACAGAGAGTTGGACAATCAAGACCATCTCCATTCCCCTTTAGGGATTTGATCCACAGGATATGGAGTTAAAGTTTTGAAAATAAAGAAATACCACTCCAAAACACACAAACTGTCTGCTCACATTTCACACTCTCGCTCTTTTTCTTTAGCATCCCTGCAAGACTTTTTGCAACTAAAATCATATCTATCTGCAGAGCGAAGCTGAAGCTGTCTGTGCGTACGTAGTGGAAAGCGCTTGACAAGGTCCCGTCCACTTGTTCCTCCACCTTCAACTACTCTGGGACCCTTCACACCTTGTTCAAGTTTGAGTAAAAAAAAGGATCTTTGTGGGGATTCGGGAAGGCTTTTCATTGAACATTCCAGGCTATTATCTCCATCTCACCGCCGTTACCATGAGCAGCGAGAGGGGAAGAGTTTTGGGTTGCCTCAGAAAATTGTATTCACAGATGGTTGGATCCCTCTTATAAGATATCCTGGTGATGAAGGAGAGGAAGCCCTGGGATGTTGGAGAGTGGGGGAGTTGGCGGGAGGGAATAGCTGGTGGGTCTTGGAAATATATCGTCTACTCCAGCTCAGTGCAGTTATGCCTCCATTGTGGATGCTTCAGTGTATGTGTTTGTGTGCAGTTATGTATGTATATAGTACACGGAAGGGGAAGGATGAATTCCATTGTGCTCCGAGTCAATGAGTTGAATGCAGAAGATTTCCCCGGCCTGAACAGCTCATTCGTGGCTCCAGGTATTGATCAACATCATCGTCGTCATCATGATCATCATGCCGATGTTCATGAGAAGTAGTAGTAGCATCATCAGCACGTTGATGACTCTCATCCCAAGTAATAGGAACTGAGACCGGCTGGCGTCAGCCGCCCGTTCATATGGGTGTGCATGGTTGTGGGTAGGTCTGTGTATGCATGTAAAGGTATACCTGGCGGAGCTTCTTGGAATTCGAAGCACATATCGTTTGGGTTGGCTCAAATATTGACAACATTTTTCCATTGGCTCATCCGACTGGGTTCCCCCATGGGTCCTCTGTAGCATTACCATCAGTGGGTATGAGCACTGAAAATATTCTTCCGCATGCTAACTTGCTCCCAGCTTCACGGCTTGAGCAAACAGTAGGATTTCCATACAAATATTTCCCACTCAGTCAGCGTCACAGCGGCCCCTATAGATAAGCTTGTATATGGCTGGACCATATGTGACGACACCGTCGAGGGATCCAATTTTAGCGATGAAACGGGAGTTTCCTCCACCCTCCCCCTCCTCCACCATCACAAATTGAACGTAAGAAATTTACCTTCCTGTCCCACTTTGATGCTCATCTTCCGTTTCCAATTTATTCCCATGTGGGACCTATACATGGCGGAGCCTCCACTTGAGGATGTTCCGTCGTTGGACGTGAGGGAAACTAATGCTGTGGATGTCGGAGAGTTGTTGGCTCATGGTGAAATTGTCATGAGGAGATCGATAGCAATCTCCTTATATATACCTCTGTCAACGGTGTTCCAATAGGAACGTTGGGAGGCTCAAGAATTATTCAAATGAGGAATATTGTACCCTTGGGACATGACGTGTGTGTATTCGTATGAGCTAGGCGCCGCGGATTTTCATTTTTCAGAGAGGAGCACGCCTGGGATTTAACCTTGAGGAATAAATGGTGCTAAACTGCTGGAAACAGCCGAGTTCAACAACATATCGTATTCAAAACGTATAGTAACTCCCCAATCTTTGCAGCTGGAGGTGTAGACAAGGATTGTGATTGAGGATGGTTAGATTTTCTACGTTTCAGGAGGGAGAATAGAGCTCAGAGAACCAAATAGAGAATGAAGCCAGGCTCAAAAGGTGAGATATAGACCGAATACTGTCAGTCGTGACATCCGAAAGGTATTCCGTATGGTTATACAAGATATATTTGAATTATTTTTTTTATTCAACACAATATTCCTACTAGTTCAGAAATGTTAACCGACAAATAGCTTTGGGGGTGATTTCACGAGGCAATAATTGATACAACTAAAATCATCCACAGTTCAAGAACATAAAAAATTCATTGCTCATTTGTGAGCTAGTAGAAAAAGTCGTGGTTAACTTCTGAGTCAAAAGTGGAAATGCTACAACGCAGAATTAGTTGGGGAAACCACGGTCAGATTATAAAATGGCTCGAAACATTACATTTTTTTTATTTATACTGAGAAATGCAATTGGCCTTGGTTGAGCATCGGGCTGGATTAGATGTGGCAATATTGTAGAACAGGCGCATGCGCAACTTACTAGGCAATGCTACAGAACTTGCGCAAATGCAATTGAATAATTATTTTTGTAATCGTACGCCCGTTGAAACAATTTGATAATTTTAATAAAAATTTGTTTGCGCAAACATAGAATAATTAATTTTTTCACTAACCCCAAGGAAGAAACTAGAATATTTGAAGCAACATAATTAATTACTTGAAGAATGAATATGAAAATCCACATGTGCGAATCGTGTACAAACTCAATTAAATCCCCATAAACACCTTCTGTATAGTAGTCGTATCCCCAGTAGTGCTTCCACTTGTATAAACTCATACTTCTATCCCATTCCAAAGAGATAGTCCCCACCCCGGGGAAATTCGGCACTCAAGTTTAGCTGTCACCGCCACTTGAGAAATTTACATCTCCTCCCCTTCCCGAACCTCTTTACCCTCCCGTCAGCCGTCCGCCTCAGTCAACCCAAGGACGGGACAATCTAACACCTATACCAACAACCTCTCTCCCGACGTGACGACAATCTTATTGGAACTCTTCCGCCCACACACATACAACACACAGGCACACAACCACATCCTATATTTTAGTGCACAGATCTACAAACTAACCTCATACAGCCATACACACATGCTCCAGTACACCCCAAAACCCCCCAACTGGTCCGAAACTCCTTCACTCCCCAGTTCCAACTTCCGCTCCTCGTTAGCCTACCTCGCACATATGTGAGGCCACAGCTCGAGTCACACGAGTCTTAATCAGCCGCCTACCACAATTCCGCGGTCCTTCGTTCTCCAATAGTCAGACAGGCGCATGCTGAATGTCATATTTTACATGATGATGAATACGGTGATGAGGGACGCTCTAGTCTAGCGTAGCCATGTAACCACTCTCTTCTAAGTACCGCTTCAACCAGAATTTCCTTGACTGACTGACTGAGAGAGAAACTTTGGAGCATGAATGGTAATTATTTCCCCGCTCCGTCCTTCTTACCCAGTTTCCTCCAGACGGACATATATGCCTCAGTCCTCCCATCCAAATAGTTTGAATATGAAGGAGAGATTAAAATTGATCCTCTTTGATTGGCTGAACGATGAGAACTCGTTCCCCTTTCCCCTCCCTTCCCATGATTTCCCCTGCTCCGCGGGATCGCGTACCTGAGCTGGCGGATTTTATATGCCAAAGACATTTTTCATGTACATCTCCAGTGATTTCATCTCATTTGTAAGAGACGAAGAAAACGAGCTCTCTTCAGCTCGCCTTTGATTAAGCTCCTTCCCAAGTGAAAGAACATACGCTGGAGTCTCAAAGGCGCCTCCTGCAAATCCTGCTCCGCAACTGTCTCAAGGCTGAGTCAGCGGCGGTAATAATAAGCTTTGCCGACTCCTCAAAAGTATGTGATCATGGCGAAGTAATTACAATGCCGGTCAGTAGGGGATTGATTTATGGGCAATTACGGCCATCCCCTTGGGATCTCCAAGTCTCCTCCCGCCCCCCGAAAGAGAGATCGTAAATTTATTCCCACTGCAACAAAATCACCCCCCCACCCCTCGCCCTCCCGAAAAAATACGACGATTTGGAAATTGACTCAATAACCGGTGCTTTCACGGCAAGAAAGCCCGTCATTTCCCCAACAGTTTCTAGTCATATCCCTGAGGAGAGCCCGAATCGGCCGTTAATAACAGTGAGTGGTGGTGTGGACGTGCTGTGGACCCTGGACCTCTCCTCAAAAGGTTTTAAAGGAGGGCAATTCCCGGGCTGAAGAGCCGTCTTAAAATTTTACCACCGCGGAGGCTTTCTTCGCCAAGGTAAAGTACTTGGAGGCCCTTTATTATGCCCTCTGAGGGATCCGGCATTGGGGATCCATAAAAGGGATGATCATCATAGGGCGGAATGAGCGGAGATGGATCATTTGAGTGGGCTGGCTTAATTACGACATGGAATTCCATTTACGCGACCGAAGTGTCTGAGGGACTGGGGACAAGGGGTCCTGCGTGGTGGCAAGGACGGCGGCGGCGGGCCTCTGTGAGAGGAGTAGGATTTTCGGGTTTGCTCGGCGTGAGCGTAACCAGGAATCCTGACATTGACGCCTGAAAAGGTGATCGTAATCCCTGTCACAGTCCAGTATTTAGGATGCTGAGCTCATCTTTTATGGAACTCCAACATCTGCTGCCCCACTTTCCCCACGCTTGCCACGCCACACCTCTCCAAAGGCTGGGCGCCTCCTTTAGAATGTCTCACCAGGGCTGCGTGGGGTGGAGAAGGAATGCATCATTAAGAGGGGAGAAGGAGCCCGTCTTTGAAACTCATTGCAGGGGGAGGGAGATGGATTAAGCGGGAAGTATACCATATGCTCCGTCGAGCTGAAATTATTATCCCTGCTGCTCCAAGCAATCAAGATAGATGATCTTTGGTTGGAACAACTGGGTGACTGTGTAGCTCAGCCCGAACTACAGAGGTACGTACCCGCGCGCGCACAATGCGAGCCGCACCAACTACAGGCGTGACACTCGGCCTAATCGCTTTCTCATCAGAGATCATTACCTCCGGCATCCATCTCTACGGCGGAGACTAATGGGAACAAATGGGTTCTATTCTAATCTTCCTCATTCCCCCTCCGCACGCTGTCTCCCTCTCTCTCTCTCTCTCTCTCTCTCTCTGTCTTTCTCTTTCCCTCTCAGTGGCGTATATGAACTTAAAAAATAGATAGGGCAAAGTCAGGCCGGGGGATTGGTTCACCCGAGCGGTTCACTGAGCAAATCCCGTTTTAGAGATAATGTATATTCATGGAATCAACGGGGAGGACCGGTTTTGAAGTGTATTTTGCATCCCGTCGTGTGCAGTGATGAGTATGTGGAGTTGATGGCCTTGCGTGAGTGTGTGTGCTTCTCTGTAAAGTCCTTGTTTTTGTGTGGTGTTTGCATGAAAAGCCTAAGTGCGTATACACAGTATGCCTATGAAGTCTGCCTGTTTATTGTTTGGTGATATGAAGGGGGCGTTTGCGCGTTTACTTCTGAGAAGTTGCAGTGCACATTGGTACCAACATGATGTATATGTCTATTACGAGTTTGTTTATGGGTGTGTTAGTGTGTTAGTGTTTTTGTGTCAAGTTTTTATGGGAGCGTGTATGTGTTTGTGTGCGCAAGTTCTTGTGTTTGTATGAAGTTACAATCCAGTAGTCAAAACAAAGGTGGTTTAATAATCATAAATCAATTTAATTTTTTTGGGAAAAATCAAGATTTATGAAGACATTCGGAGTGGGGAAGTTTGCTTATTTATCAAAATATCCCGGGCATCGTTCCTGCAAGCCCGGGTTGGTATGCAAGAGCATCCGCCACGTCGGTAGTGTGGTAATAAATCCTATGGAAATTGGTGCATTACACAAGTCCTCTCTGATTTATTCTTTTCATGCCTTCCCTCCCGGATCCAGTCACCGAAAAGGAGATTCGTCAATGGTGAGTTTTTGAGACTGAAGTAAAGTATCCATTTCCTACTTTATATGCAATTTTCAGAGTGCATGAGATAACCAGTTTTGTGGGTTACCTACTGGAGGCCTTGAGAATATACATTCGTATTTCATATTCATTCTACAGATTCTATATTCTACATGCACATTTTTTGAGAATTTGTGCAATGCTGTGTACCCTAGCATCATTAAGTGAAGTTAGTAAATAGTTTGGAGACAAATGTTCTCAGACAAATCTTTTAATGTTTTCAGGCACAAGGGATTCCTCAAGGATTGCCCAAATGGACTGTTAACTGAACAGGTAAGTCCGCTCAGTTAATTGTTAAGTTAAGACTGAGCCCCGCTTCCCACTCCCCAGTAAACCTGTAGGAGGCCTCTGGAGTCTGAGGATGGTTACTCTTTCAGCAGATGAGATATGGAATGAAAAACGGCAGGGATCAGCCCCGTGAATTCCAGTTACTGCCCATGTTCCTTCTGCCGCATCTATTCTTGATAGGAGCGGATTGGAATCTGCCGGTGGGACACGCAGCACTGCATCTGATTCAAAGAGACATTGTATTAACTACATCTATTTATTTTGCGCGGTCTCGCGGAAGAGGGGACTGCGGGTAGGAGTGGGTTTGTGCATAGGAATGTGGCATGGGTGGTTACGTAATGAATAAAGTCACTTCTGTCCACACTCGTACCCAGTTTTTCAAGGATAGTTTAAAAAACTGCAATTTAAAAAATTGCAAAAACTCTCACCTACATTTTATTTATTACTTTTTCTGTTTCCTTTTCATTTTTACTTTTTATTAATAATGTCTTATTTTCACTTTTTATTCATTCCTTTTTGTGTTTCCTTTTACTTTTACTTTTTATGTTTCCTTTTATTTTTACTTTTTATAAATTATGTTTTATTTTTACTTTTGCTGTCTATTTATTACATTTTCGCTTTCTTCTGATTTTTTCGTTTTTTTAATTATGTGTGTTTTAGTTTTTAATTTCCATTAATTACATTTTATTCGTTACTTTTATTTATTAAATTCTCTTTGTCTTCTGATTTTTTTGTTGCATTAATTACACATTGTCCATTTTCCTAAATTTTTTTATTATTTTTTTGTTTTATTTACGGTTGAGTCAAGACAACTATGAATGCTATTTAGGATGAGCGTTGCTACTTTCATACTTCACTTTCACGAGCAGAAAAGTTGTCTTCCTAGGCAGCCTACCGACGAAGCGCAAAAAGTGCTAAATATAGCCAAATATTTATTTCAAATTTAATACCAATAGTAACGAGCGTAGCAAGGGCCGTAAATTCCGAACTTGCTCACTCATGCTTTCGCATGAAACACAAGATTGTCTCGGTGTGGGTAGATTACTTGTCGAATATCCCAGTGGTTACCACATCACCCACGGCCCGCTTGTGTCATGCGGTGCGCTATTATGCAATTCGAGCTCCTTGGATAGCCCACAACTCACATCGAAGAAGTGATAGGAAAAATGCAAATACAGTGGAGTGGGAATGAAAATAGAGATTTGTGACAGCTACTACCCACTCTCCAGAGTACATAATAATGTCACATATTTTCAGGAGTAAATAACAACCACACGCAAAGACGCTACTAAAATTTTATGTCCTCTTATTGGTTCTCGTCTATTTCCAGGGTTTCATAAAAATCTACAAGCAATTCTTCCCACAAGGAGATCCAACCAAGTTCGCCTCCCTGGTCTTTCGAGTGTTTGACGAAAACAACGTAAGTGACTTATTGACGCCAGCCAGGAGGATCTGGCACGGATTTACTTCCTTTTTTCTTCCATCCATTCCCACCTCACGTATACCCGCTCAGTTATTACTCCCTTTTACCCAGTTGGTTCATTTCACTTCTCTATGGCTTGACCTCATTTTCTCTCGCCCCAAAAGTCTTGAGAGAGAGAGAGAGAGAGAGAGAGCGAGAGTCTTATATGTATTCTTCTTCCCTTTTCCAGGATGGCTCCATAGAATTTGAAGAATTCATTCGAGCGCTGTCGATAACGTCAAGAGGGAACTTGGATGAGAAGCTACATTGTGAGTCCGTCTAGTTGCTCTCTTTTTTGCTCCTATTTTAATCTTTTCTTTCCACATCTGCCCTCAGAGTATCCAGCGACAAAAGTGTATGTTGTAACACCCTAGCAGTCGAGCCTACAAGTTTGGAGGAGTGTGTAAGACATGTTCACAGCTCAAAATCCAACCCTGCTCCACTCACTCCTTCAATTTCAATCCCACATCTTCAGCTCCCCCAGTATCCTGCGCTTTCCCTCAAATAATGCGATCACGATTAAATGAGCTTCGGATTTAACCTAACATTCTGCTCTCTAACCTAATTTAGCCCGGAAATATTTTGACCCACGGGGTGAAGGCAGACACGAATATGTTAACTGTGAGCAGCGAGCTCTATTTTTCACATCGATCATCCAATTAGAACTTAGATCTCATCATCGCTTTCATCACCAGCACAATATGAAGACTACGAATGCCTAATCTATAGATCTCGAAACTCTCAAGCTGACCTCCACCCTTCTTTGCCACTCCAGGCATCATCATGTTCACGTGTTGCTTGTATCCGTTTACCCGATTTTTCATGTAGAAGAAATTCCCGTGGAATTTGCTATTTATTTTACGAATGAATTTTACATAAGCTAATCGCTTGATGCCTTACCTCTCCTAATCATTCCCTTTTCGTGGTGGAGGAATATTCAAATTAGGGGGTAAGGCGGAGAGAATGGAGGATTTACAACATTACTGACACGTTTGATGCGACGGTCATGCGCCAAGGCGGCCGAGACTCGCCACATATACTAATTCCCTCAGAATGATTTCCATGAGTTGGGAAGATGGGACACGATTTTGTTAAAACAGGCTGACTTTCAAGAGGACAAACTGAAAGGATAAATCAATAAATTCTGTGAAGGGCGGGAGAAAGATTAAGTCAACTTTGCCCCCCTCGATCTCTTCAGTCTGTTTATTGAGGAGGGAGGTTGACAAAAATGGAACTTTAGCACTGACCCGAGTTGACTGGAAACAAAAGTGAAAGCAACTGTTGATCAGTGAAATCAGGGGTAAAGATCTATACGGCTGAGAGATCCCTATCTCTGCCGGGAGTTGAGTCCCTTTGTTTGACGCTGTCAGAATAGGAAGGTCAGGACAGAGAACTAAACTACAACTTTCTCCATACTCTCTCCAACTTTACAGACTCGCCTGTTGTCCTTAGTGTGTCATTCTGTCTGGAGTTCTCTGCCTGATCACATCGTATGGGGAGGGAGCAACTTTATGTCTGGACAGATTTTAAGATGACGATGATGTTGATGATGTGGACACTAGGGGATTTATAACTTATCTTTATGTCAATTCCTCTGAGGATATTTAACTACTACCGGAACAGACCTACCCCACAGCATGACGGAGAGGAGACAATAAGTGGAGGAAAATGATGAGGAATTATTATACGATCCTTCCTGTGGTATTTCATGGTTGTCTGGAAGATGTAAAACCTTCACTAGCTCCAGGCACAAGGTGGAAAGCTGGAGGTAAAACTACGGGTTATGGAAACGGGATGGATTGGGGATAAGAAATTCATGTGGTAAGAGTCTACGTGCTTCTCTGGTGAAAGTAATAATTTGTCCATTTACTTCCAGGGGCCTTCCGACTTTACGACGTTGACAACGATGGATTCATCACGAGGGACGAGATGTACAACATTGTTGAAGCCATCTATCAAATGGTGGTAAGTACTCCTATGCTTTCACACTGACACACTCTGCGTAGTTTTGAGCAGCCTGTCGTGTCTCACATTGGTTATGCCTCTCATCCCCTCCTTTCCACACCTCCATTTCCTATCCAGGATCTTCTGAGGGGGCATTTGTCTAGTTTTCGAGAAAAGTAATCTCGCCTTTTCCTACTTTCCGCATCAAAAGCTCCTGTTTTGCAATTGTAATTTTTAATGTCTGGGGCAACTGGGAGGCTATGATGTGGAGTTTCACATAAAGTTTGACCATTAAAAAGAAGTTAAGGACTTTCTCACTGCCATTTCGTCCGCATTGAGTTATAAACCAAACTTAAACGGTATCACACCAGTATATTTGAAGTAGAGAAAGTTTGTATAGTGCACTAATTACGTGGAAAAGAGTACGATTCAGGTAAAGTGAAATTTGAACAAAAATTCAAATCTCTAGGAAGTTATGCTATCCTTGCAGAATGAAACCTGCTGTGATTTTTTTGGGATTTTCTTGAAGATTATGTGGTCGATAACATCTAGATTATTTTGCTTCATCGTGGGCAATGCCGACAGATTGAACCAATTTTTAGTTGGATGAATCGCGATTTTAAGTTTCCTTAGACCTCTTACTGCTTTCGCAGATTCAATCGGCGAGTGGACTAAGAAGAATTTAAATACAGAACCTCAATAAAGTTCCAATTTAGCCACTACTGAGTGATGCAGATTATCCTAACTTTGTTCCATTTCCCTCAACATC
>WJFA01001374.1:0-21969 GCA_009870155.1 Pseudobourletiella spinata | reverse complement strand
TGTTGGTACAATAATCTCAGACCCGCCTCCCACTAAAATTTTACAGCCGTAACTCGGTAATATCCTTCAAATGCAACAAATTTCAGAAAAGTTATCCCCAGAGTTTCAGAGTAATCCCTGGTGCATCCCAGCCACCTGACAAAAAATGGAGGGTTAGATGTCCTTTGAATTATTTGGAAGTAAATGCATTGCTTGATCTTTCTCTATCTCTCACCTGGGTACTAAAATGTCACAAGATACTTGGAGGCCTTCTAACTCTCTGGCACTACCACTGGTTTACCTTATGTAGCAATGGAAGCACCGGTAGTGATCGTAGCAGTCAGTTCCGCTTTCACGACGAGACCTGCCAAGAAAATCAGGGTTTTCCTGTGAGTCCACATACATCTTGGAAATAAATTCAGTCATGGCCCAGTCTCATCGCTACCAGTCATTCCCTTGATGATAGTAAACAGTTTGTACAATTTTAGAAAGTTGTCGCGTGAGGGCGAGATGAGCTCCCATACTGTGATTTGTCTCACGGCACAAGACGGGCATACGGGGGCTCGTGTGTACGTGTGTGAAAAAGGTCATAGATGAGGCCTGTCTCACCCTTAATGAATTAATTAGCCCTCCTAGGCGCTCCGTAGTGGGTCACTACGGTTAATTTCTCATAAATCTATTCGGTCCCCATTATGGTCATTAAAAGTTTTCGCAATGTAAGGAGCCCTACGCAGAATCACCGCCCATAGGGACAAACTAATTTCACTTTCCTCCGGAATCTCTTCTATACATGACACGTGGGCAACAGCAGATGGAGCGGGGTAGGCGATTCTAGCAAAGTTTAAGATGGTACAATTGCTACTAGCTTTGCAGAAGGTCGTCGTCGACGACTCGTCGAGAAGTTGGGAGCATGCCTCTGGACTCCGGCTGTCTCGTCCTGCCAACATGGATAGGTTAGGTACGTACATATGAGCGACGATCATACAAGCCCCCTTAAACCTCATGGTTAGAGTAGTCAGACGGGGTGCCATTTATGTAATTAACAAGACAATTAACTAGTTTTTGACTCTGTTGAGTCTACACGTCTCCTCTACTGGTCTTGCAGACTCTGTTCCTCTCTATCTTCCACTGTCCACATCTTTTTTCCTAATGTGGAGAGTCCGAAAGCCAAGGGAAATACTAAAAATTGGATGGAAACTGCGAATATGGGTTTAACTCCTCATCAGAGTCCATTCGGGTTTTCACAGTGTTTTCAACATTTGTAGGCAGAAGGCTATTATGATTTCATGCATCTAGTTATTGGCCCACCATTATCGTTTTCTTGTACACATACTCTTATTCGAACAAGTGGGTCTACTCGGCTTGGCTCGTTCCAAGTTGTAGGCATGGGCGAGAAATCACCATGCTACGACTGCTACTACAGCTTCCATCGGTACCACAGCTACAGGATCATTTATATCTATATCTACTTTAGGTAGTGATGAGACGAGTGTGTATGTACGTAAGATGGGTGGATTCGATTGAGAGGCCACGCATTCAATTTTCTTTCAGATAAAAATTCATCTATCACTCGTATCCCTATAACTTTGTGAGTTTTTTTATCCCTACTCTGTCCCTCACGTCATCCTACTAATTGCAAATTTTCTTTAATTTTTCCATTAAAAAACTATTTCGTTTGGACAACACATCACGTCTATTCTACTGCTAGCAACTATTTTAAAAGATCGAAATTCCTCAAATTTTTCTGCCATATCATATCAAGCTTGTAAATAAATGGCAGAGTATCGGGATGTTCCACAGGTGTATTATAAATGCCTCATAATACATGTCACTTGAATGCACTCTGCCCATTATCAATGAGATGAATTCAGCGCAACATGTTCGGTTGCACAATCCCGCTGGTTGGACGCACTGCATATTGGAATTGTGATCGGTGGGAGTCCTTGACTCCTAAGCAGTCGGTCGTCGGTCTATTCATCGTAGCAGTAGGTAAGCGTGTACTTGTGTGATCTTCTGGGTCGTAAGAATGATGCCGTATGCTGTTGTACGTAAGTGTGTGCGTGTGTGCGTGTGTGTGAGTATATTACATGAAAAATTGATCGCCCTCAGCAAGGTAAACTGCTTCGAATCCTTGAGTTAGAGCACAAAAGAATGAAGCAGCTTTACAGGGTACGGTGGCAACGAATTTAAGTTTCCTCACTTACAAACAGCCACCATAAGGCTATATGTGACGAGTGGTACGGGTATGAAAAACATCTTCTTCGGCAATAAGCTCAAAAACAATGCAATGTGCAGATCACTGTGAAGAAGCAAGTCAAAGGTTTGAGGAATAACAGGTCTCCACGCAAACGACAGAGCGACAACAATACCTATGCTGGATGCATCACTTGTCCCTACTTGCGCACTGTATCCTGAGAGATTGGAGTGCTATACGGAGGAATCCTGAAATGATGTGGGGGGACGAGTTAGATTGGGTTTCTTGTACGAGACGTCGTCTTATACAAGATATTATTCTCGGCAATGTTGTTTTCCCTCAGATTGTACAGGAGTCAACTCGTCGGCCATTCACTGACTGAGAGTGTGCTGGGGGAGAGTAAATTGATGCCATTGTCAAGGTAAGTAATTATTATTCTTGCAACATATGTAATATAAGTGCGTCATGTGCATAGTTTTGAGAGTGCGCGAGGGACGAGCGGGAGCAGGTTGGAAAAAACTCAACAACTTATTAAGGATACCGCCAACGATTCAATCCATGCAATTAGTAGAGTTAAACAAGACTTACGATGTCGTATGTACACGCAGATGTTTCTGCATTTGGTTATCTCCGGAAAGATCTGCCATTTTCATGCCGTTCTGTACTGTGTCATTCTGCGAAAACTATCAGTGCACGATCATAGATAACACCATGCCTCACTGCCACGAGTATTACACTAGGGTACAAAGGATTCCAGGCATGACGAGACTATTGCTAAGTATACAAACAAACAATTATAAAATGATCCCTCCACTAATTTTATACTGTGCTGATTGTGAAGTAACAAAGTTGTTAAAAGTGGTGAGGGCTTCTCAGCCATTGATGCATGTTAGGTAATGCTCTGGCTCAAAGTTCAACGCTCGTTGACACTCATCCATTTTGGGCAATGTTATGTGCGGCATTGATTAATGCTTAAAAACGGTACTTTTCAGCAAAATTTCCAATTTTCCACTTGATTCTTGTTCTTTTTGTGCGTAAGTTGTGCAACGAATATAAATTATATCAATAATTGAACATTGGGGAAAGAAAAACTGAAGCTACAACTGATGCCTGAAACTCTATAACATATGGGGTAGCCTTTATGATGTGACTAAGAAGACTCGGGCAGCCAGGGTTCAGTTTCTGCCGAGATATTTAAAACTAGATTTGGAGATTATCATTGAGTCTCTGTCTCACCCTAACATTGGTGAAATAAATCTCTGTTGAAAGAGTCTAAAGGTTAATTTTTTCCGACAGCATGGCATGACTCGCATGCAATGTGCATTTATTTGGCGATGTAGTTAGTGTGACAAAAAGTGCCGAAAACAACGTCGTATACCACAGATCTGATTGTAAGGATGATGGCATTACGTGACATAAAGTGAAAGGTGATCAGGCGGGACAAACATAATCACAGAGCACCATGCCACACAGTATGTCTAACTTGAGTTAAATTGGATGAACATCCCAAAATTTGCCTCCTGAGGTACGATGTTCTTGTATCACTGAGTGGAACAGTTCAATGTATCAGGATGTTTTATAAGGTATCTCAATATTATTGCTTTCTCCTTCTGAGATACTAGTTTTGCATTGGATTAATTTACCCCACAGAGAAATTGAATAGCGGGAGAATAACTGGTTATTAAAGCGGATTAGGTGTATTACGTGTTGCATTGACAGGCAGCGTTTCATATTCTCTACCCAGTTTTTCATTATATGTGAGTGAGAGTTATGCCACAGATGCAAATGTCAGGGCGTGGGTATGGTACACAGAAACATGACATGCGGCTCAAATCGTTCAAGAATTATTTATTCCGCTCAACTTCATGGTAGTTAGTGAAACATTTTGACACTTACAGTTTCCGCCACTACTAACTTCTCCACCATGCCCAAAAATGGTGCAGTGGCACATGGCAAGAACCTTTAGTTAACATGACATTCCGCGTAACCCAGTTGCTTCAAATGCCAAATCATGTCGTGCATACGCATGTCAAATTTCCCCCAGCTCATCTTCATAGTTATAATCGATGATCACCATGCTCCCGCAAATACTTTTTCATAAATCACAGGAACTTCTTACTAAATAATGCTGTATCTTTCAATGTAAATGTTATCCTCTGCATGTGTCAACTTAATTTTCCTCCATATCTTGTGCATAATGCCCCTAACATAAGTACTTGTCAGCAATAAAACAATGTTCCTGACCATTACCGACGAGGTATGCATTTTTAGAAAATCCACACATTTCCTGACACACGAATACAACTCACCCTGATAGGGAGCATTGCTCTCAGTTTCTAGTGATGTCTGAACCTGTAACATCATCGGTCTATCCCATTTGATTTTATCTATTAACAAGCACCAAGGACATCGAAACAGAAAGCTCTCAGTAGATTTAAAAAATGACAATTCTTCTGGCAGAAATTTGGTCGTTGAAAGAAGAAAACCACTTTTCCGACATCTTTTTCTTGTCCTACAACCATGTAACGACAAACCACTTATTCGCTGATTATGAAAAGTCGCCATAGCATATGTTAAGGCCCAGCAATATTGCATTCCATAACACGTAGAGGAAACGGAGGTTGTATAGTGATGCGGCGTCCAGATTGTTCACATGACGACGGGTGAAATACTTCTGAGAATTTATAATAATTTCATTCATTCCCCATCCCTTGAATAAATGACACTGCGGACGAGACAAACTGACTACTAACCACGCAGGTGAGTGAATTGAATGTTGAGTACTGGCAGCAAAAGCAAGCCCGGCACTCCTCATGGTTTTTCGTCAGTACAACAAACTATTTGCCCAACCGGTCGCGAAACCATAGGCATTTTTCAAGGGCCACTGCCTTTTGTAACGAGAGGAAGCGGAGTAGTGACTGCAGCTCATGACATAGTTGTAATTCCGGTAGCATCAACAGCGGTGTCGCACTGATGAGGAACAATTTTGAGGGATGAAGGAAATCAATAAAAATTACTCGCAGGCGAAGAAATTCTTGTGGTGAGTTCCGCCATCAAATTTAAACACATTAAAAGAAAGTGGATTTGAAGCATCAATTTTCTCTGACTGAAAGATCACGTACTCTACTATTCCTGAATAGGGAGGCGTCCTTTGGATGGTTGTGGTGATTTAAAATTGACCGGGCTTACTCAAGTGCAATCACTGCAAAACTTGCTCTATCCAACGACCGGATTCGTATCTGAATTTGTACTTCCTTCACATTTTTTTTCTGCGTGCGTACCATGTGCGTATGCGTATGGATGTCTCCTTCTCAGTCAGTCAGCGTTGTCCAATTGTCCACTTTCATGTGAACGAAGAAGAGGACGACGCAAACGGGAAAAAATTCAAACGTAGCGGAGAGCGACATCACTGCGGCTCATTAGTGTGTCCCCTGCTGTAGCCTTTATTACAATTTTGACGTAGAATGTGTCTCTTTTTCCTACTCGTCCAACGGATATGAGCACATAGGATTGGGTTCGAACTGGCTCGCAATCAGTCTGTGCGATCCCGTAACTGGAAATGAATGGAAACCTACGTATGATCATGACTGTGACTGTCCTTTAGAAAGTGGAGAGTGACTGGTACATAGCAGTACATGAGTCATACATGTCCACGACTGCGTCCGCTCCTTTTACACTGAGTGCAGCTAAGAGTGCTGGAGATGGTCTGCGTGTGGGCGGTGCCGGTCGTATTAAAATGACAAATGTGTGCGAATTATGAATACGAGCACGCTGGACGTAGGCAGATAGGGAAACACCTCATTTTCTCTAGTCAAATACACAGAGGAATAGTTGTCATTCATCTCTCATTTAACAGTCTATGGACTGCTCTCCTATGACCCCAAGGAAGGAATACTCAATCTTTTCGGTCCCCAATACGCCTTTTCCGTTGGCCTGACTGAATGAGTTCTGGTGAGCCCTGGGTCGTCGTAAATCTTCTCAAACTAATTTGCTATATTTTTTCTTCGTTTCCCTTGTCATAATTATGAATAAGCCTAATAATGACGGGCCAAATTATGCTGACCTTGTTATTTCAACGGCAGATAGGATAAGGGGTGAGATGTACATCGGGGAATTGCATAGCTTGGAGGCTGATGGATGATACTTCCTACAGTTATTTGTCTTTGAGGAGGTAGGAAGGAAAGGAAAATATTTTTCTTTCTAAGTAATAATTATGGTTTGAACTGTAAGAGGCCTGTGAGTAAGTAATGTCTGCTTGAATGTTGTCCACCATCCACGAGCCAAGAAGTGTGCTGAGAAATCAGAAGTACTTAAATTGACACTTATTGACATTTACAGTGGGTTATCAAACTGCGTTGAGATCATCAGGACACGGTTGCTGTGAGACGCACTTCACCTTTACCTCACTTTTCCCCCATTACCATTTGAAGCTTGCTGGCAGGCGGTCAGTTGGCGCGAAAGAGGGAGAGAGCCATCCATTAGTTGTCGATGAATTCTAGAAAACCAACTGAAACGCCTATATTGATGTCACCTTTCTTACCGTCTGGTCAGAGTGCACAACATGTATATATGTTGTTCCACAATAGCATCCACGCGTCAGCTATAGCGTCTGGTAGTGTGAGCTTGTTGTAAAGAGGGGTTGGTGAGTTCCCTTTGTCGACAAAGCCCAAGTGAAAGTGGACAGTCCGGTCATCTCGGATGAACGTTTAAAAAGTCAGAGGGTGTACGTGTCTATGTGTATACGTTGTTATGCTTCCCCTCGGACGCAGCGTCAGTTTCCTTTCATTCCTGAACAAGTATACACTCACACTATTCTACACCTCATTTCCATTTATTTAATTCAAAAATTACCACTGACCATTAGCTCCTTGCTGGTCTTCTGAAGAATTTTCCCTTATTTTCACAGCCGAGCTCCACTCTCGTCACATCGATTTTTTCTCCTCTCGTTTTCTGTCTTCCTTTGTATGCGGCGGCGCATGGTCATCCTCCTCACAACTACACTGCAAAGTGTTTACGCGTCTCCAATTTAGATTTAGTAACAACATGTTCGAGAATGAATCAGCTCATTTGAGGAAACTTGTAACTGCAGTAGTAGCGTCACCATGTGTGTACAGGTATAGGCACACGATCTTAGGAGCAAATGGAGTTGTCTGGTCACTCCGTCATAAATGCTACGAGCAGGAGCAGCAGCAAGTTTTACTCTCTGGTACTAAATCTTCGGTGGACAGGTTGAGTACACGGGGACTATGTACGTCCCTCGTTCCCTCATCGCTCCTCAACGAAGATGAGGACTTAAAGAGGCATAGAAGGGACTGATGACCATGCATTCATTGACCATTACAATGAGTTACAGCTATTACGACAACAACAATGCTTCAGGATTCCTCGTCACATAGTCGCACTACACTCAACCAACTTACATATGTGGCGGCACTTTACGATCAACCCTGTTCATAACCCGAACCAAATTCCATCCAATCTTCTACCCAAATCAAGCTCCTGTCCATTCATCATAATTACAGCTTATGTCTGCGCATAAAATACGGCGATAAGTAGAGCATTGAATGCTGGGAAGGCTACTAGACGACCGAATTTTTATGAGACCGGTAAACAAATTTTTCTTCGAAAATAGCATGTAGGCACCCACCAGCATTATTGAAGGGTTCAGAAATTTTGCTTTTGTTGTAGTAATGGCGATTAAGTTTACCATATTACTTATTTAGGGAGTGCCGGGATGACCTAACCCAACCAGTATGGGCCCACCCTCCTCCTATGTCTCTCGTGCGTGAGTGTGAACTTCCTCAAAGAAATTGAAATGAAATGGGGAAGTAACACATTTTCAATCATTTCGGGCATATCCCAGGAGTCACACAGTCGTCAGCAATACTAGCTTCCTAGCATATGATGGCACCCCGGTGAAACTTGCGCGTCCACCTCTCTCCTGCTCCTGTCTGCGCGCGCCCCTGCTCAGACACATCCTCATGCAAATTAACCCTGCAGGAAGGAACGGACCAAGACCAGGAGGAGGAGAACGAGGAGGAGTTGTATGTGTTTGGACGGAATGAAACTATCAGGAATTGAGACAACATGTGATGCTTGATTGTGTCAATACAACCATATAATTCTCATGTTCATGGTATTGTAGTACATAAGTTATGGACTGGGCCACGGCTACTGATGCTCACAATAAGGGGAGTTTAATGTCGGGCTGTAATACTTGGGGCGCCAGGGAGATGTACTGTAGTAACGTAGTAGTAGTACTAGTAGTAGTACTGTACTTCAGCGACAGGGGAAAAGAGAAATCATACTGGTCTTTTGGACGGGAGTAGAAGTAGTAGTTCTATGTGATGGACGGAGTGGTTGTGAAACCTTTGAGAAAAATTTAAGGAGGGGTACGCTGAGTTATTATTCGGTACAGGTGTCAGCAACTACTCATCGTGCGGTGTCTCAGAATGAGCTGGAGAAATTGATGGGGGTAGCTATTAAAAATGTGACGTCGAAAAATATGGTGGATGAGAGTTGTGTTCTGATTTTTGTTTCATCACCCCAAAATTTGCCATACTTTTTATATCCCTCCCCGCAGAGGTTCGAAGTGAGCTAGTATGTCTGATATTTAGAGGTTCTCCTCTCCCGCCTGAGGTGAGAGAAATGGTATGGTAGGTGGAAGGGTACTTGTCCTCCCCCCGCTGGTAATATCAGTAAATGTAGTATTAGTGATGGCGCAAATTTATCATGTCGACAGGGGAAAACTCTTGAATCATAACAAAATATTTTTTAAATGACTACCATGGTTTATAAATAGGCTGAACAGTGTTCAGCCTCTCAACAGCACCCAGAAAGTGAGGGATAGCTCATTGGCCTATACACTGTGGGTTAACCTGACCCGAGCGATGCCTCAAACAGGTGTGCAAGACTCACGAAGAGTAAAATATCTGTGAATGGGATCAATAACGTTGTGGTAGCGGTAGCCACACACATGAAACTCCTACCAGCTCAAGTAGAACATGTGTACCAACGGAGCAGTAATAATATTTGTTACCTATTGCGAGTGGGTACCAGCAGCAGCACACACTGCCACCGCCGCCGCCACTGCTGACGTTGTTTACATTCACAGAGACCGCGTGTGTGAACGAAGGAACCAACATGACCAAACGGAAGTGAGTCAGCGTTAGATAGAGATAGAGAGAAAAGGAAAATCATGACGATTATCATTAACAAATATATGAAGTAGTCCTGGTTGTTGTTTTCTTCCATATTTTATCCCTGCCGCCGTATACCGGTGCCTTATACCCTTTGCCACGGTAGCGAGACACGGGAAGGTATAGGGAAGAGTCATGACGCCGAAGAACATGATACCACAAACTTAAGAGGGTTTCTTTTAATTTGCAAACTCTAGCCTCTTAAGTACCTTGCTCATGTATCATATAAGCTTCCGTTTTGTTCCTCGTAAAGGGAAACCGGAATAATAGCAGCGACGTGCTCACTCGTCCATCCCCTCTTTCAAAACGAAATGGTGGGCCCAAAAGTTGGAGGAAGCCATATGCACGGCCCTCTGCATAGGCCCAATTCTTGGCTTGCAATCATCAATCCCAAGTGTGCGTGCGAGTGTATTCTGTATTAGTTTCGCCTTTAAAAAGAACCAAAGAACGTTTCGCATTGAAAAGATAGAGTGGTAATATGAGATCCTGTATGTCGGTGATGAGTCTTTATAGCAGGTATGAGGTACATATAGGTACTACATGGCGGCATAAATAAAGCAAATACCCATCGATGAGAGTTTGTTCCTCACGTTATATACCGTTTCCTTCCTCTGTCACACAAAGACACATACACACACACACACACAAACACAGACAAGCCAGAGCAGATCACGAAGATCAAATAGTTTCAAGTTAATGTTCCCTTAACATGATCTCGATGCCTTTCAACCGTCACCTACCGGTCGTTGTCATGGAAGTAATTCAAGGGAATAACGAAAGATCATCATTATAATTGCAATTAATATGCACTTTTCCTTTACTACGCACCGTCGTGTCCGAGAGGCGATATCTGATACACGTGGAAGTTCCGACCAATTATGATTTTTCTTCTTGGTGAAATTTGAAATCGTAAATTAGCCAAAAGGCATTCGAGTCCAAAGGTAAAGCGGAGAAGGAGAGGTGAGATACAGATCGTAGCCAGTGGAGTGGATGGAAGTAGAGTGCGGCAGGAAGTTGAAGGGAGAGGGACAATTGTAACTTCCGATATTGCACACTGGATTTAGATAGAGCTTATGCCACAGCCATGTCCTTACCAGAAGGTTACGTCCCTTTTACCAAAAGTCAAAGAAACGTCTCATCTTCTTCTGGTTCCATAAACTTTATTCAGGGTGCGTGCACTTGATGGATGAATGAAAAGTTGGGACAACCATATCTTTACACTCATCTCCTAATTCACACATTTGTAAATTGTTCCCTCTTTTGCCTGTGTCTTCTCCTCTTTCTTGCCTCTCCTCATCATAATAATTCTGATGATGATGGTTAGATAGGATGAGAAGTTCAAATGTGTGCATTTACTTTTACTGCTTATGCTGCTCCTACTGAGGCTGTGAGGTCAGATGAGAGGGAGGCTATTATTTGGTCAACCTTCCAGGCTGTGGTGCAGTGTTGAAATCATGTTTGTAAAAATCCATTGTTGATCCCCCTATTTTATTTAATACCTGTTCCACATTAGGGGGAGACAAGCGGCAGCGGTAGAGAGTAGCAGAGTTCCTCTCATGCCAACAGAGCACAGTGAGTGCACGATCCTAATATATGACGATGAGAAAAGAAAAACCGTTGGTTTGTAGAACAGGGTCGTGCCATAGTTCGAAATCCTCCTCACGAGCATCCTTCGCTGGGAATTGAATGATGGGAAGCGAGGTAGTAAGCTGCACCGTGGAATTTAAGCCAACCAGTTAAGTCCATGTCTCCCACCATTCCCAGTCATTGTTACTCAGGATTATTATTACAATTATTATCAAATCTATGACCACAGAGCACCGTGTGCTTCAGGGGGATCAGAGCTGAAGGCACATGCTGCAGTTATCTCTAACAATGTGTCAGGGTTGTCAAAGTGACACCATCACTGCGCTGAAAGCGACAAGAAGTTGAACAGGAACTCGTGATAGATGTATATATATACATAAACACCAACACACACACACACCTGAAAATTCACATACGATTGCAAGTATAAATATAACACCACGTGATAAGTTTCGCTTTGCAGCTCTCCTGATTCCAATCTATGGAATAAGTTACTAAGGGATTATGAGTTTTCCATTACCCGTATAAAAATTAGGCATATGAATCTCTGAATCATTTGAAAAGGGTTCGTTGAAAAGCAATATAACGATCGTGGAAAGGTATTAAACGCTCTACAAGCATTTGGAAGAGTTAATCTCCTGTTCGTCACACTCGCAGTCCGTTCCGACTTTTCGTGACCTACGGCACTCATGCATGTCTCTCTTACGGGACAATGAGTCGACTATCAAACACGATAAAACCGAATGCTTGTGTAATACTTGATTTGTTTCAAAATGGTTGCTGCGCACAGACTTCGGGGAGTAATTCCGCCACTGTAACGATAGAAAGAAATGAGTGACAGGAACAACAAATAAAGGTGCCGTCATTCCTAAGTCTCAGCACGTCTTCAGCTCCTTCTTCAGCTCCTGTTCCCAAGGGGTGCAGGAGGCGAAAAAAGGTGGATTTTTTTACAAATAAAATGTTTACACGAGATCTCTCACATATCATGGCTGGCTGACGAGCTGGGTTGTAGAAACGGTGGGCCGAGGCACTGAGAGAGGTAATAAAACGGGTATGAAACGTGTTGCATCACTGAGCTATAGTAGTTGGTTCAACCACTGTGCCGCGTATACATCCTTCATAACGGACCATTTTCCACATGCATAAGTATTGTTACAATAGCGTCATTTGTATTTATGCGCCAGGGTGTTTATGTACATGTGCGTGTGTACTGTGGAAAATGTAAAAATCTAAATGTATCATTGACGCAATCTTGCCTCCCTGATTCTATCTATCTCCTCCTTGCGAAGACATACACACTTGCAATATATTATTTTCAATTACATATACTTCTGGAATCAAGGCCGATTGAGTAGCATTTAATAGCAATTACTGATTCTGGATTGGGCCAATATAAACCAGGGATCTGTGCCGGCCACACGTTTTCATGCTGATTCTCGGCGGCATGCACGTCGGCCATACAGGGAGCCATGCTCATGAATCTTAATGATGGGATGACTGTGAAGAAACGATGATGATGATGATGATGAGAGCGAAAGTACAGGATTCCGATGAAAAAGTGACAAAAACATTGTGTATGATGATAAAAAAGAAATTCTGAAGACCTACATCCAGTTCAGCTGAGCAAGGATGCACATACTGCACTTTTGCATAACTAAATCCTCTGTGATTTCTCAACTTTTTGGGAAAAAATCCTCCTCCCTGTTATCGTTGTTGTTGTCACTGTTGAAATACGTGGCCAAATGAGCATGTACGGTTTGTTATGGCCAGAAATTTTACTCTAAAAATCCGCATGGTGATCCACTCAAGTATAAACGCACATATACTTGCAATACAATACCGATATGGGAAAAATTTGGCGAAATTTGTACCAGTCATAACGCTATGAACCGCTACATCACAATTATCCTTATGTGATAGCCAGCGGAAGTGCCTATCTCCCAAAGGACTGGCCACATACAAGCCTCCGTCATAATGGAGAAGGCATCGTTCTCATCTAGAGTTAATAATTTGTACATATTTTCTGTCGCTTTAGGTACATCGGAAATGATCGGGACTGGCCACAGAGGGTAGGCCCACCACGAACACCACCACCAACGTGGTACAGGGTGTCCATTTGGAGGTGCAAAGGGAGCTGGTCGTCGTCACGTGGTGGTGTTCGGCAGGACTTAAATAGCAGGATGCGGCCCAAGTTGGGTTCTGTCTTACTCCAAATCTAACCGCGTTTACAGCACAGCAGATAGTAGCAAGGACAACGGAAAAGTCCGTATCGTGGTGTTTGTGTCTGCCAGGAAAAATATACCAGTGCTCCGCACACATACCCCCTCACAATTATTTTGCGTAGAAAAGTTTCAAAAGGATTTTCGCCCAGAAGGGGTTGCTGCTGAAGTGAGCTGACATATATATATATTATTTACATGCAAGTTTTAAGAAACCCTTTGGATAGCCAGTGAAGGAGGTCTCTCGTGCAAGGATATAAGACACTGCTTATGGTAACCATTGCTCTGTATATCCCACACATCACAGACAAATACACTCACACACATCGTATACCTACCCCAGTACCTGCAGTCCCAACCGCTCGCATACTCACAGCAATTACTTTGTGTACGCTCACCAAGCGTTATAATCAAGCTACCTCCACCATTTTGATTCACTTGGATAATTTCTCAGCTGACCGACGGATATACCACCACCCTGAAAACTTTTACTTTTGCACCCATCGCTAGTTTTCTTCCGTAACGTCTGTCAAGTCCACCATCAGTCCATAACAAGAGTTCGAGCTAGAAACAATTAACCACACCACGATCCCTTGTGAACATCTTGGAGAGCCGTCATCATCGTTCACTGTACCCTGCGGAGACCAAGTCAATAATTGTCTGTGTTGGATAGCACTACTGTGGTGATTTCAACCAGTTAAGGAAGAAAAATCCTGTAAAATCGGAACGCCGAAAGTCTCATTCAGAATAATCAGGTAAGCTGAGAGCGAAATCCAGAGTTTGTTAGTAATCCAATCTTGTATTGTTCAGGGAAAATTCTAGTATAAATTTCAACATGCGCAGAGCCAGTACCATTACCTTTGTGTATGAGAAACGGTGCAAAATAACCGGATACCAGGAGTCGTACGCAAATTCTACCTGTCTCTAACCCACCCTATCTCTATCCCTGCCGCCAATCAGACATTTTGACCACCTGCCAAGTGTTAGTGACAAAACCTGAGGAGTTATTAATAAGAAATCACGACGACCTAAATAGTGTTCAAGTGGAGATATTAATTTGGCTTCAACGCCACCAACCCTTCCATTCAGTCCTACTGAGGTGAGGTTCAAGTGAACATCATAGACGCACGCCTCGATCATCCGTAGCTTGCTTAGCTTCTGCGTACCAATCCACCAACCGGTATGGCAACGACGTTTATAGGATCAAGTCACTTTGTCAGTCTCTCAGTGGAGTTGGAGTGAAAAGTGGACACAGCGTGTAAAATCGTGTGCCTATAGCTGCCCCTCTGTACTCTGTTTTCGACCAAACTAAATAGCCCACTCATGTTCAGGTGCAATTTCCTCCGGTTTATAATTTATCTCCTACTTTATTCCATCGTGCGCCTAATTCATATCCCACTCAAAAATAACCATTCCAACTCGCTCTTCTCTCTGCTCCCCGTACCGTCTCATTCATGTGGGAGCTCTAAAGTAGCCCAGGACAGCTTCCAAATATATACGGAAAATCGAAATTATATGTTAATGAGCCAAGTGGGATCTTGTACATTCGAGAGGTTCAGAGGGGTCAGTAGAACGAGTAGATACGCGACGTATTGTGTGGAAGAGAAGTTCTGGTTTTTGCATTCACTCCAACCATTGAGTCTCGTCTTCCCTTCAGTACGTTCGTTCAATGATAGACATGTGGAGATCCGCACCTGCTTGTACACAAGGGCAGAAAGCTCTCCTGTCAGAACTCTAAGTCAGCCGGTCAGGATTATGTACTTTTGATCATATTTTTATCGTTCCGACTCCCTACTCCCGCTCAGGGAAAGCATCAGACAGGATTGTGTATAATCTTTGGAGAATTACATCAACATTGCCAACATTCGCCCAGTCTGATTCAATGTAGATTTTCCGTAGAAACAGGATTTGTGTACAGAGAGGTCAGGGATTTCAATTGAGATAGAAAATCACATGCTCATTGGAGGAAGCCACACGATCTGTCAAAATCTTCAGGAGTGAGAACTCAATAGAATTTATTTTTGTAAATATCCTGAACTTGACGTATTTCAGGATTGAACTCATTGAAAAATGTCACACAATTTCACATTTTCATCTCGTATGCCCCTCCTGATATAGGTTTACCTGACGAGGGCTCCGAGTCTAGCTTTCACCTTTTTGTTATGCGCCACAATTCAAAGATTTTCAAACTTGGTTTACCTAGCTGAACCCTATTACAGAGGCCATGGATCCGTTTGGGGTAGTGAGCGTTATTATTATGACAAGGGAATCCAGCCGGCATGAATCAAAAATTCAAAGTTGAACCCAGTAGGCCGCAGAGCGAGACTGAAGGAAGGTCTGTATGCAAAGCGATGCAGGGTCTGACCATCATTGTTTTCATGAGATGTGAGTGTGTGTAAACAAAATCCGCGAATACAGAAGAATGCACATATGCACACTTATATTGGTAAGCATAAGGACATTGGAAATGAGAAGAATAGGTCTCTCTGTCTCGTGAGGCTGTATGCATCGTATGTAGAACGTTGTGGTCGAGATATGTGGAGCTTGTCGGACACCCATAAAGGTGCGTATTTGGATTATGCTATTAGCTGTGCCTATTAGCTGTGCGGACTCTCGTCGTGGAGAAGGCTCGCCAGCAGCTCAAGTATGCATTCATGGATGCCTTGCTCACCTCGCCTCGCACACAAATCGTGCCTGATGCAATCGTAATTACAATGGGTTAACGCTTGCATCATCTTTCACAAACCCAGTCAATCCTCATTATTAACTAACAGTTTGTACGCATTTATTAGTGTCAAATGGGTGTATAGGGATCCCATGTGTAAAAATCCTTTTTACGGCCGCCTTAATAAGTCGGCAATGAATTTTCTATTAGCGTCGTCAACACTAAAACCAGCATATTCAATCAGGGGATCGTTTTTGCACTTGTCAAAGATGGTTGGCAATACGACAGGCTTAGCTGCCAGGTGCCAATGAATGTAGTAATCTTCGACGTGGATGGTGGAACTTTCTTATTGAATATTCCAATTCGGGGTAGACACCTTGGGAATTCAATCAGTATGGGTAGCCCAAATTCACATGTTTTTTGAAAGATGTGTCGTTTTCTCCGGGTCATGGATAGCTTTTCCATTTTTGGTTTTGGATTGACCAAGCCATGGCCTGTAGTGAGAAATGATGTGACCACGAGATGTGGGATGAAACTTGGAAACTTCTTCCAGGAAAATATCAGTCTTTTCGGTTCTTTAGAGGGGCCCGGAAAACGAAATCTGATTTAATCACACTTAACCAACCTATCGAGGGCAAAACTAGGAATTGAGCCAGGTTTCATATGAGCGTAGCTACACCCTGTCCCTCGAATTAGATGAGAAATGTTGAAACCATACGGAGTAAACAAGCTCGGCCATGACCATAGAAGCCGTTCACACAACTTTCCGTCCTACTGGCTCAATTAGAGGAGTGATTTAGGATGTGGCAATGGAGACGCAAAGTGAAAAGCTTCACTGAACCAGTACGCACTGGTCGTACTTTGGCGCGGAAAGAGCCCAGACGACGACGTCGACGTAAGCGATTACCTAAGGAGCTTGATTGCCACTTGAATGAATTTAATTACATGCTTAAGGAACCGCAAAACCGTAGTTTAGCTCTTTTATAATAGTTTCTCTCCACGTTTCTCCCCCACATTTCAGTGCCACATTTGGCAATGAATGGAGGGGGGAAATAACCTGAGAATAGAGGTTAAGCCACGACCACGAATGTGTTCGGTTAGAGCACCCGTGCCCCAATAATGGAGAAATGAAGCATGAAAATACATAACCCCTCGTTCACTCCGAGTTTTCTATACCTGAGCCTATGGTTCAATTGAGTTCGTACGACCACCGGTACAGTAACATGTATGAGAACTGCAATCTACACAATAGTTAAAGTTGGTATTGGACGTGCAACCATTCGTAAATACCATTTGGCGTAACGATAGTAACCCCTATGTGAACAAATTAATTTGACAGTAGATTGTAAATTAAATAGTTGGGATGCGTGCCAGCCAATGAATCTCTACCCTCTCTATTTTTTTATTCTTTACAGAATGAAGTCCTGGACGTTAGTTGTTGCACTTGCTCTCGCTGCATTCTGCAGTGCCCTCCCTGTTCCAGAGGAAACGACCTCGGCTGAAGAGCCCTCTGTAAGTTTTCAATTTCATCTACCCTCTCGCTCTCTCACTCTCATTTCTAAATATATATCATTATCATAATAACAATTACATAACACATAATTTTTCTTTCTCCAAAAGAAAATTTATGCGAACAAGGTAAAAACTCGAGTTGTTTTCTGACTCTGAGGCATGTTTTAGCCGCTGTAGTTCCCATCGAGAGAAAATTATCAATATTTTTTTCGTCGTCTTCTACGTACAACTTATTCAGTTTCCTCAGATGAAGAGAATTGTAGCTGATTATCCGGATCATTTACCGTGTAGGATTACATGTAGGCACGTAGAATTGTCGTTTAAGTTTGGAAATGGTGCGCGATCTACTGTGAGGTGTGAGCGTGCGTGTGCGTGTATCAGTGAAGATGATAATGGCATTTATGTACGTGGTGGTGACGAGAGGCTAGTCACACGTGCAAGTCATCCCAGTAATTGTGAGATGTTTGTTTCGAGTCCAGTTCTTCTTATCTTCTCCCTCTCTCTCTCTCGCACTTTGACTTCCAAAATTCATTGAAAGCTACCGTCGTCACTTCTCATACAGAGTCCGTTCACAATGACCGACCGGTCCTACTCTCATGCGTGCATCTATGGGGGCACGTAATTGTTCGAGTACTCTTAGTCAAATTACTTATGAGCCGTGCCCACATTGAGTAGCACAATATAATGCTTACCTTCTTGACCTGTCGAAGCGTTTATAAGCAACGTGTGTGTGCATGAGTGTCTATGCCACTGGTTATCGGCGGCTACCACACGAGCGCACTGCTATGTTCTAGAGCAGGACCAAGTTCATAGGACCATTGGATTCATACATGTCGAGACTGACTGATGCATAGGCATTATATGTGGAAGAGTAGCGTGCTATGGTCATGCTCTGATGGTAGGAAAAAACAGCATTAATAGAAAGAGAAAAGGAGTAAAAAAATGTTCTGCGACTGAAAACGAAAGGAAAACTAGAGAAATTGATGAATAAAGTCGACTGCCCGACTGACTTCCTACTTCCTGAGATGGGGGAGGGGGAGGAAAGACCCTCAGCACATTCACAAACTACCTCCTACCTCTAACCAGGAGTGAACATACATACGATCTCTGCCGCACATTATCACTTTCGCTCTCCCATCACCCCAGACCCTCCCTGTCCTCCATACGGGACGAAAGATTAGGTTGTGCTAGCTTTTGCCATCACCCTGAAGACAAGGAGTGGGGCAGGAATAGTAGATGAACCTTGTTCTCAGTTGCTCCTGAGCAAACCGGATCTTCGTAAGTACGAGCAGTGTGTGTCTTTGGCTCTGACCGATCAGTTATAATAGCACGACCGCACCACACATTATGTACGGCGAGGGTTGAAGCACTCGAGATTCATTAAGATGGTGCAGGGAATTTTCATATCTTTCCCCGCATCCTCACTCTCTATCTTCACTCTTATTGCCGCTCACTTTGTTCCAAATCATATCCGATATGCATTAACGTACTGTTTCCGGGCACGAAGCCAGCCAGACAGATTTCAGCATGTTAGGGAGGATTTATTTCCAGCCCTCATTGTGGTGACTTTAAATTGGCGGTTGATCCCTCTCTCTTGCTTTAAATCTACTCGGCACAAATAGATCAACGGTTAATTTGAGCAATGATGATGAGGAGGTGGAGGTCGGATCCACTCCGTGCAACGTTTCTCATGGTGGCGTAACAAAATACTTGAGAAGGAAAACACTATTCAGTTTCTTCCTTACCCAGGTTCATCTTATCTGCTCACCTGCTATTTCATTTCTACACAACCCAGCTCTGAAACTGATCAGTAGCTCCGCAATGAGGAATAGTTAGACTCACCCATAGTTTTCCCTCGCTTTGTGGGAATAAGCTTGAGCATAAGTGCGAAAGAAATATGTTGAACGACAGTAGGTGCATAAGTTTCCCCCAGAAAATTTCTTGTGACCCATTTTACTAAGAGTTATATTTACAAGAGCAGTTTTTGTTGCAACTTGGAACAAAGGTGATGAGCAGCGATGAGACTTGACTCAGAGTCCTTGATACGGATCCCACGGTAGCAGTAATAGTACGAGTCAAAGGGCATAGCACGCAGGGAAATACTACTTATAGAATTTTCCTCCACAAAATCAACCAGATTGACGGAGGAAAATTCTCAGTATGAGCTGGCTTAATCCTGTGCATAAGACAAGGCCTCATGAACAAACCAAAATTCCGCATCATCTCACGTAATTTCAGTTGCCAACAATTGTAAATGCAGCTTACAATTGTGGAAAAGGCCTCACATCAAATATGTAAGCTAAACTGTTGAGTCCCAGTGAGTAAAACTCTTGAGAAAAGCACTTGTGGATCTACCGCTAAGCTTGTCGGAGCTAATGAACGTTTTTCCCAATATCGGATCTGTTAGAGCAACTTTAAGCAATTATGCAATTGTCGGAAGACGCAAGGGCACTGGGGATCTGTTTGGAAAACAGGTGGTCAAAGATTTGCGCTTTTCCTTTAGCATGATGACATTTTGCGTTTTAGAGAGCGAGTGCCCACAGAGGTACTTCCGTGGGATGGGTAGGGAAATCAGGGTTGAATGGGTAGCTCGTGAGCCCGGTATGTTGTTACACGCTTTACTCAGCCTTGTAGTGTTGCAAGAGTGATGACGTTCATCCCTACACGCGGTAACATGCACGAGGGAAGGCGGCCATAATGAGAACACCCGTAAGTTGCACATGTCTTGGCCAGGTAGCTGTAGTCAGTGTATACAAACCTTTGGAGAACACATTGAGAGTCAGCCGAGCTCGCATGCACTCAACTCCCACAAAATAGCGTTCACTTTCATTATTAGCATTGCGTGTGTGTCCGCTGACCTTACATAATAATAGTTATGCGTAAAATTGTAGGGGAGATGGGACATTTAGCACGTATAAGCTCATGAGGAGGGTACCGTATTATCTCATGCAAATCCACAAGCACACACTTAAACGCTTTTGAAACGGCTCAAACGTCATACAATACCGAGAACAGACTCGGATTTCATTTAAATGAACGGATTACCTGTGCATACAGACCAGACTGACTCATGTGTCTTTGTGTTGTACTGAGCGGGATATTGTTTGGACTCGAACGTCACCCCACCAGAAATTCCCACGTCAAAGGCCTATTTTGAGTTCACATTTTCAAATTTGCTCTGAAAAGAAGTCTACCATTCCATCCCATGAATTTGGCTCATGAGCTGAGGAAGATTACTGACTAAGCTTCTATGTCCTCCGCCGGTGGAACAGACTTGGCTCAACAAAGACTGTTTATTCAATTACTACAGGGAGCCATGAGTTGCTCGATAGGGTGATTATGCAAGACAATCGCGGTGAGCACACACTCTCTTCTTCTCAACTCCGCGCATGAGTCACACATGAATGAAGATGAACAAGGGAAATAATTTGTTGGGTTGCCTCATTATTACAATGCCCTAACACTCTTCGCTCTATTGGCTCCGCGCCCCTCCGTTCATCAGTATGGACACAAGAGTTGTGACGAATCAAAAGTTGGGGAATTATCCCCAGGCTTGGGACTTTTCTCTATTTTTTGGACAACAGAGCCGCTATGAGCTCAATGCTGTTATTGAGTGACTTGAGCCAGCCTGAACGTCTTTGTCTCGGAAGTGCGCCGGAGGGCGTTCTAAAGTGTCATAATTCAGTTAGGGAAGTATGAGATTACATAATACCATTACCAGTCTTCCTGCCCACGGGATAATTCTAGGTTTACCCCTCTCATTTTTTCAGCCAGACCTGTGGTCAGTAGTGACAAGCCATTATTCTTGACGCTGGCGCAGGGGGGTAAAAGTTTTCCTCTCGTCAGAGTAACTAACTCAGTAGACAAATGCTCTGATTTTGACGAGTCAAAACGAGACCACGGGAAAACATGCCATGGTCATATCGAATGATAGTGACCTGACCACACCTTGGATATTGGGCAGGCCTCCTAGCAACATGGAGTCTGATTAGCTCTCGATCATTCCTCTCAATCGTCACTCGTTTACTCTCTAAAGACCACTTCACCACCAGGAATCTCCTTCGTGTTCAATTCAAGCTGTGTAACAAGGAGGGAGTCTATAAACTCTGTTTATAGTTGTGGCTAAGTAAAACTTTGGAATACAAAATAACATTTGGTATTTAATTTACCAACCAGTCCACTCTACAGTCCAATACAAGGGCGCCATGGTCAAATTTGCTGTACTAATATATTGGTTAAATGCATGAGATACACACTTGAGCATGTGTGACTTGTGCATTGACTCTAAATACGAGTTTGACGTAGGGCCATGGGTCCTCGGAGCTCTAAAAGTTAATTCATCTCCATCGCTTATATAATAGCATACTGACTCTCATCGCCGCAACAGGCACACCAATAGTGGTCACACTTCAAATTCTTGCTGATCATGTAATTATGAAATCAAATGACCTTCCGCCGCGTCTTCTTTACTCAGTCTTTTTCGCCAATCAAACGCACGACAGACTTTTTTTCATCTGCTCGCCTGTTATAAGAGGTGAGGCTGGAAGCGGTCGTGAGACTCTTTCAAATCATTCTCCGCTTCTTGCTGCTCTCTTACGGGCTCGAGCCAAGCCC